>JAWQFJ010028704.1:0-54217 GCA_034096865.1 Theodoxus fluviatilis
GCTGTCAGACAGCCACACCCTGCCTCCCAGGAGTGCCAGGTATCTCCACCCAGGCTGTCAGACAGCCACACCCTGCCTCCCAGCACTGCCAAGTATCTCCACCCAGACTGTCAGACAGCCACACCCTGCCTCCCAGCACTGCCAAGTATCTCCACCCAGGCTGTCAGACAGCCACACCCTGCCTCCCAGGAGTGCCAAGTATCTCCACCCAGGTTGTCAGACAGCCACACCCTGCCTCCCAGCACTGCCAAGTATCTCCACCCAGGCTGTCAGACAGCCACACCCTGCCTCCCAGGAGTGCCAAGTATCTCCACCCAGGCTGTCAGACAGCCACACCCTGCCTCCCAGCACTGCCAAGTATCTCCACCCAGCCTGTCAGACAGCCACACCCTGCCTCCCAGCAGTGCCAGGTATCTCCACCCAGACTGTCAGACAGCCACACCCTGCCTCCCAGCAGTGCCAAGTGTCTCCACCCAGGCTGTCAGACAGCCACACCCTGCCTCCCAGGAGTGCCAAGTATCTCCACCCAGGCTGTCAGACAGCCACACGCTGCCTCCCAGCACTGCCAAGTATCTCCACCCAGGTTGTCAGACAGCCACACGCTGCCTCCCAGCAGTGCCAAGTATCTCCACCCAGGCTGTCAGACAGCCACACGCTGCCTCCCAGGAGTGCCAGGTATCTCCACCCAGGCTATCAGACAGCCACACTCTGCCTCCCAGCAGTGCCAAGTATCTCCACCCAGGCTGTCAGACAGCCACACGCTGCCTCCCAGCAGTGCCAAGTATCTCCACCCAGGCTGTCAGACAGCCACACTCTGCCTCCCAGGAGTGCCAGGTATCTCCACCCAGGCTGTCAGACAGCCACACTCTGCCTCCCAGCACTGCCAAGTATCTCCACCCAGACTGTCAGACAGCCACACTCTGCCTCCCAGCACTGCCAAGTATCTCCACCCAGGTTGTCAGACAGCCACACCCTGCCTCCCAGGAGTACCAAGTATCTCCAGGCTGTCAGACAGCCACACCCTGCCTCCCAGCAGTGCTAGGTATCTCCACCCAGGCTATCAGACAGCCACACTCTGCCTCCCAGCAGTGCCAAGTATCTCCACCCAGGCTGTCAGACAGCCACACCCTGCCTCCCAGGAGTGCCAAGTATCTCCACCCAGGTTGTCAGACAGCCACACCCTGCCTCCCAGGAGTGCCAAGTATCTCCACCCAGGCTGTCAGACAGCCACACCCTGCCTCCCAGCACTGCCAAGTATCTCCACCCAGACTGTCAGACAGCCACACCCTGCCTCCCAGGAGTGCCAAGTATCTCCACCCAGGCTGTCAGACAGCCACACCCTGCCTCCCAGGAGTGCCAGGTATCTCCACCCAGGCTGTCAGACAGCCACACCCTGCCTCCCAGCACTGCCAAGTATCTCCACCCAGACTGTCAGACAGCCACACCCGGCTCCGACACACACCACTTGTCAGCATCAGTATCTCTACTAAATTCCAATCCTTTCAGGAATGGCATTACTGCCTGATGAATAAGATTACAAACAGAAACAATGATAGGTATCTATAGTCTATGAAATTCCAGAAGGCAGTTACTTTTGCCATGAAAACAAAGATATGTGTCACATGCACTGCATTTGGTTCGCACTTTGCTTTCAATATGATTTGATCATTAAAAAAAACTATGACCTAGAATACTTTCTATAATTTTATGTTTTCTGTTAGTGTAAGGCTTGAAATTCAGAGAATCCTCAGCAAATGCAGAATTTACCAAATATTTTTCTATAAAATTCTCCCTGTAAGATTACAAGCTACTGATCTGTCTACAAAATAAGTAACACACAAAGAGACTAGCACAAACGCAAATTTTAAAATCAAAATCTCCATGAAGCTACCATCGTGAAAAATAAACATTCTGAGAAATTAGTCAACGAACTTTTTGGAATGTTCCTTATCACTGGAAGTGTACAACTGGATGTCAGTTTCACAGTCACCTGCTATTAGTCTAAACATCTTCCAGTGACAAGTTTTCAAAATCAACAAAGTTTAAGGCCAAATTAAGGTAGGTTATGAAAAGATGTCTTGAGTGCTGTCTTGAAAGTATAATTTTAAGAGGAAGGGAGTTCCAAGTCAGGGGACCTAACACAAAACAGGATTGTTTGCCATAGCTGTTGAGGAACTGTTAGGAGGAGAGCGTCCTGAGACTGGGGTGATCATCAAGGCACACACTGGTGGACAAAGTCCTGCGAGTAGGATGGTGTGCTAACGTTGTGAAGACACTGATAGCCTGGGCTGAAAACCTTACACTTCGCTCTGGCCTTAACTGGAAGCCATTGAAGTGTCTTCAGGAGTGGATTGATGTGTTCCCATTGGGACTTGTAGAGGACAAGTGCAGCACTATTTTAAATTCTCTGCAGCCAGGCTATCTTGCAATCTGGAAGACCAGCTGATTTCCTGCAGCAGGGTCACATGTTTCTCTTGACAAAAATTAACAAATTTAACAAAGGACTGCATGAATTAAAGACTATATGGTTTTTATGCACTTCTATTGCATTTAGAAGTATCAAGCATGCAGTTGCACCCACATTTTTGCCAGCATCCCAATTCGGTTCTACTGAAGGAGGTCAGCTGCTGGTAGCTGGCAACTCCACACACCCTTTGCTTCACTGCACTCACCTTTTCCAGCCACAGCCATGTCTGCAGACCGCCAGATGCATGGCATTTCATCAGCAAAGGAACATTTCCTCCCATCCTGAAGCCCTCGATTCCTTCCAGGCAGAACCTTGAGCGATCCAGAATCATCTGGTGGTCCTCAGTCTGATACCACCTCTGTAATTCCATGAGAAAGCAACACAGTCATGTAAACTGTAAATTGAATAATTAATGAATGGACGCATCAGTTGTGGATGTTGTAAAGTGTTAGAAACTTCCATACCATTGAAGATTGTTTTAGATTTTTGAAGGGGGCCCTTGGGACATCCAGCTCGGTCATCACAGCAGGTGACCCAGTTATGCAATTCAGTTCATCACACTGTTTTGAAGTATCCTGTGACCCTAGAAGCCCCAGCTGCTGCTAGTGTGTTTTTCATTTGTTCTGGGGCTACTGGAGAGGCTATATAAATGGGTGCTTGAACACACACAGGTGAGTGCGTCAACACTAAAAGTGAGCAAGTCCTCCTGGACTGAACATGAGTGAAGCATCTACACCGAGCAAAGATTTGTCAGGCACTGATGTGTTAAGGTGGATTGCTGTACAGTTATGGCACTGCTGCGTTATGGTGGATTGCTGTACAGTTATGGCACTGCTGCGTTATGGTGGATTGCTGTACAGTTATGGCACTGTTGCGTTATGGTGGATTGCTGTACAGTTATGGCACTGCTGCGTTATGGTGGATTGCTGTACAGTTATGGCACTGCTGCGTTATGGTGGATTGCTGTACAGTTATGGCACTGCTGCGTTATGGTGGATTGCTGTACAGTTATGGCACTGCTGCGTTATGGTGGATTGCTGTACAGTTATGGCACTGCTGTGTTATGGTGGATTGCTGTACAGTTATGGCACTGCTGTGTTATGGTGGATTGCTGTACAGTTATGGCACTGCTGTGTTATAGTGGATTGCTGTACAGTTATGGCACTGCTGTGAACTGACAAAAGCACAAATAAAACTTTTCAAAAACTGATGACCAGATTTGAATTTTTTAATTTCCTGGTGCATGCTGCGAGAACCCCAGTATCTCTCAATGTTTCAAGGGAGATGTCACAACATGACCTTTTCTAACACCAGTTAAGAGTCGGACACATCATTGTTTTGAAATTTCTTGATCAAACTGATAAATCCAGCTGCCTTTGATGACAATGAAATTCAACTATGAATTCACTGCATACAAGCTGGAGTCACTTGGGTATCCAAGCCTTTCATCATCAGTTAGCGGCTATGTCATCCAGCCACTGCTGACCCTACAAAGGAGACATTTCTGAAAGTGCCATCACCTAGTTTGAGATGTCCTCCAAACAAAATGGAACAAGTTTGGCAGACTGTTGATGCAGAGGCTGCACAGCTCTCACAAAACCTGTGTCCATAAAACCACAAAGCTGCCCTCTCTCACTGTGAGGGTGGGGGGAGCACTGACAGGAGGAAGTGCATGTAGAGGATGGAGAGCAAAGGTGGTCCCTACCCCAGGGGAGTTCCACTACACATGCGTGCCTACCCCAGGGAAGTTCCACTACACACGTGTGTGCCTACCCCAGGAGAGTTCCACTACAGACGTGTGTGCCTACCCCAGGGGAGTTCCACTACACACATGTGCCTACCCCAGGGAAGTTCCACTACACACGTGTTCCTACCCCAGGGGAGTTCCACTACACACGTGTGTGCCTACCCCAGGGGAGTTCCACTACACATGTGTGCCTACCCCAGGGGAGTTCCACTACACATGTGTGCCTATCCCAGGGGAGTTCCACTACACACGTGTGTGCCTACCCCAGGGGAGTTCCACTACACACATGTGTGTCTACCCCAGGGGAGTTCCACTACACACTTGAGTGCCCCGACTTTGGTTGATGACTGTTGCCATCATTTTCTTGTTGGCTGCAAGACTTAAGGTACCTATTGAATTTCATAAAGTTGCCTCCCTTTATGAGGGATGAAGTGAGGTTAAACTTTTGACTACCAGAACTATTTTGAACTTAAAAAAAAAGAAAAAGATAAAAAGGTATGTCCAGAAAGAAAAAAAATCTGTAGAAAATAATAAAGAGTCCATATAAATTAAAAAGTATGAACTTTCTTGAAGAAGAATGATTGGAGAATCCCACTAAAACAATGTCAAGGTCATCAAGGGCAGATAACTGCTGATAGTTGCCGACATCACAGTTTCTTGATAAATCAAATAAAAAACAAGCTTCTTCATCCATGGTAAAGCATCTAGTTGTATTTTGGATGCATTGCATCAGTTCATGCACTACAAAAAGAAAAAAAACTGCTTCAAAATCTCAAATACTTCACTCAATAGTAAACAAAGGCAGCAGCCAATAGCATATGCAAATGCTGGGCCATGTGACCCAATGTCACGTGATCTAGGACCATTCAACTATTAATAGACCCACTTGAAGAACATGAACTCTCAGACAGCGGCCAGGTCTGCCGTTGGGAGTGAAAGGTTTAATCCAAGTGCCAATTTCTTTCGACCTCATGTTGTTTATGGTTGTATCATTGTGCTTTCTCACTACAGTGGCCCGAGGCCTGTACAAGAATTTTTGTCACTGATCAGGAAAAAAAAGAGGAAACAGGTGTGGTTAAGGAATCATGGCCATAACAATTTTTTAAAAGAGGAGGCCAGACTGAGACTGTGCATTAGTTTGTGTATGTGCGTGTTTTGAGAAATATAATGTATGTAGTAGATTAATCTACAGGGTGCGGTGAAATTACTGTTATGCATGAGTATGACATTAAAAAATAATGGATTTCTCCGAGTTCACACAACATACAACAGTTCAGACAAGCAAGCAGCAGTTAATTCAATGTAGTCACCACCAGCCTTCACAACTGCCTCCAGGCGCTTCCGGAAGGAGCCGCACGCTGCTTGGACATAGTCTTCGGGCAAAGCCGCCCACTGCATCGTGACTGCTGCTTGCAGGCTATACACATTCGGGTGGCCACTTGCACTAGGCCTCGGACTCCACACGCTCCCATATGGAATAGTCGAGCGAGCTGAGGTCCGCAGACGATGGCGGCCACATGTCCTTGGGCCAGAAGCAGCTGAGTTCCTTCACCAGCAGCCGTTGCGGTTTCTTGGCAGTATGCACAAATGTGTCATCCTGCTGGAACACAAAGGTGTCCTTGTACATGGCCCTGATCCAGGGAATCAATCACATGCTCACCCAGCAGCTGGCAGTAGTGCTCTGCATTGATCCTCTCGCTGCTGTTGATGAAGATCGGGGGGCATTTTTTCCCCATCCCTGCTGATGACCCCCAGCATCATGACCTTCTGAGGATTCTTGGTTGCTGGGCTGAACTTGGTGTAGGGCGGCACATCCTCCACCCTATTCAGCTGAGATGTGTATGGAGTTGCGACAATTCAGATCTGGATCCACACAGACAGCTTTTCTTGGCATTTTCTGGCTTCTTCATCCAGTTCAGAATCTTCCTGGCATGGTCTACTCTCGTGATCTTCTGCACCTCCGTGATCCTGTTCTTGGTGACCACTGCCCTCGACTTCATGTGCAGGTCATCTCTGATCACGTGATGCATGGTGTGCTCATGCATGCCAAACTCCTTCACCAGCTTCCTGATGGACTGCTGGAGATGGAGTTCAACCAAAGCCTTTCACAGCCGCCACCACCTCTTCTGTTCTCTTTTCCCACTTCCTTCCTTGTCCTGCCTTCCGCTCAACATTGCCACTCTCTGCCAGCATGTCCCTGACTTGCTTGATCTGCCTTCTGCTAACATGCAGAGCTGCAATGAGCAACAAGTTCACATTTCGTCTGCTTCATAGCAACTGTGCTGCAGCTAATTCTCAGTTTTGGCTTTAAACTGCAGATGGCTCCTGTACCTGTGTGGGGGCACAGGCAAGTGCAATCATCATGCCCAAATCGCTGCTGCATAGAGTACCAAAGTTATGTAGTGCTACTTTTGCTGCACCAGGTAAACATAATTACAGATTTCTCTTTCACTGAAAATACTTCTTCAATTAGTGGATTAGTGGCAGGAAAGATGGGATAGCACAGTTTGCTATTTATATTAAAAAATTCTATGTGTAGCCAAATGCAAAGCTTCCCTACTGAATCATTTGCCCTCGTTTTTGTAATCTCTTGCCATGCGACGTTGTAGATGCTGATACAATTAGGATGAGAATGACTTCACAGAGGACATGAGAAGGAAACGAGATAGAAGGAGGAGGGAGTGAAGAAAATGGAGTTTGGCGAGAGGGATATCAACTGCAGGGTCGAACTGCATTGAACAACCTGGCCGAGTTCGATGTTGACTGAGGTAGAGGAAGTTATTTCTCGGGTTGATGGGCAGAACGCCAATATGAATGTTGCTGTTCCATACCATACTAAATAGTCCTGAAGCCAACAAAGTAACAGTGTGTGTCGCTTGACAGTGAAAAGAATGAATAGACGGAAAAGGGAGAGAAAGAAAAACTACCAGAAGCCTGCCTACTTGCAACCATCATCTCACTTCCATCACATATATAACCAAATAAAAGGTTTTGGGTTGGCTGGAAAAAAGGGGTCAGGTTACCATAACCACAACTATTTTTATTTTTGGTCTCATGTATATGTATATCTGTCCCGGTGTTGAAGCTCTCTAGTTGTCTGATCATCTAGCCATCTCTCCAGTGGAGACATAGGATCCAGGTAAAGATATGAAAAACATTGAGCACCTCAACCTGGTAGAATAGGTAATGGCTGCCTCTTCCAAAGCACTGTACAGACATGCAGTTTGGAAAGCAGTAGCTACAAAGTAAGGACCTGCTCACCTGGTGACTTTCTCCTGTGCACTTGGTCATCTCCAGTGGCACTTTCTTGTTCAGCTTGCCCTTCTCTGGTGCCAGACACAGACCACTGGGCTGATGGTACAGCTGCAATGCAGACAACACACTGTGAGGATTGGCTGTGCTCTCAACATTAGATTCATGACCATGGGTTCCAGCTGACGAGTGGGGTGTTCAGCAGTAGTAGGTGTTAGTAGCACTCACAGAGAATATCAGAAAGATATCTGACAAATGTGATGGACCTGTTGCATTATGTTTCAACTCCCAATATCATTCAACGACATACAAGTGTTGGGTCATTGGCTCTCTTTCAATAACAACATACATAATAAGGTGCATAATAAGGTGCCCCACCTCCTAGCCAGAAAACTGAAGGGCATGAAAGTCAATCCTGTATTGATTTGATGGATTGGCAGCTTCCTGACAGACAGATCTCAGCAGGTGCAGGTGAACGGAAAGCTGTCGACCACCATGACCATGTGTGTCGGAGCACCCCAGGGCTGCGTGATCTCCCCAGTACTCTTCTCCCTGTATACTTCAGACTGCAGACGGTACATAAGAACAGCAAGGACATTCTTCTGAAGTATGCAGAGGAAAAGGCACTCATCGGTCTCATCAAGAACAACAATAAAACATGTTATAGACAGACAACACCAAGAAGAAAACCCATCAGAGACTGTACTTCCTGCGAGTGCTGCGCTTCTTCATGGTAGACAACCCCATCTAGGAATGATGCTACCAGTCTGTCATCCTGCCTATGCTACTGGAGTGCTCTGTTTGCTGGTGGAACAACACCTCATCAGCCAGCAAACTCCTACTGCAGCGCATCACCAAATGGGCGAGCAAGATCATAGGAATTGAGCAGCAGCAATTGAGTGACCTAGTGAAAGATAAAGTTCTGACAAAAGCGGTCTCTGTCTTGAAAGACAAATCCCATCCCCTCAACAGTGCCTTTGTGAGAACGAGGTTTGGCAAGCGTTACGTGTCTCTTAAGGCAAGAACAAATCGATTTAAGAATTCATTTGTTCCAGTATTGGTCAGGGCCCTAAACTGCTTGCCGCATTCCAAGGACTATTGTGTGAATTTTCTTGTCTAGTACGTTGTGCAGATGTGTAGGGAGGGCTGGGAGGGAGGGGGGTGGGGTGGTTGTTAAGACGAAAGGACATGGGAGACAGGGTGGGGTGATGCAGGGAGGGTGGTTGGAGGAGAAGGGATGGCGATGGGAAGTAAGAGATCATGGGAAAATGGGAGAAAGCAAATTCATTTGATGTGTGTTTATATGTGATTAATTTGATGATAAATGTTCATTATGATTTCACCGAGCAAATTACCTGTAAAGGAAAAAATAAAGTTGGTCTATGGTCAAGGATTAGAGTTATATCTCATTCATAAATGTTGGGATGAATGGGTTCAGCAAAGGTTGTTTTCAATTGTCAATTGTCGTTCCATCATCAGGGAGCAAAATAAGCTCCTTACAAGTGGCAGAAGTCATCCTCCTTGAAGAACATCAAAGTAGGACTGAATACTCATCCATCCTGGTGTGTGCTGTGGATATGGTGCATAAATCATGTCTGCATGTTGTGAATATTTACAGTATATAAAATATTTTTCATACATACATACATGCACACACAATGTTATACTACTACAGTGAAAGATAAACTCATACAGCTGCATTATCACTTTTTGTAACTGCTGTAAAAAATCGCTAGCTTATTTTAACCTTACACTTTGCTTTCTTTTTAAGTCTCATGTGTGCCTTCTTAATTTTGACTTGATTTAGGCCTTTCATTCTATCCTCATCATGACGGCATGGTTGTATTTAGAGTTGTGTTTCACATGGTAATGATGGTAATAAACTGTCACCCCAAGCAGGGACTGAACCATGGGACCTAACTTCCCCGGCGAAGTGACATTCTAGAAATTTCCAAAATTCTAGAACATTCTAGAACATTCTAGAATGTTCTGGAATAAATTTGATGAAATTATTCTAGAATTCTTTAATTCCAGAATAATTCTAGAATATTCTAGAACATTACTTTTTCTTAGAATATTATTCTAGAACAAGACCATTCAAAGAATATTCTATAAAATTGTAAATAAAATGATATTTTAAAATATAATAAATAAGAAGAAAAAAAACACGACTAACACCAAAATCAAAGACTTTCGGGCACACGCCCTTCTTCAGTGAACGATGTAGAAACACAAAAATGATGTAATACGTGACGTAAAAAACCTTTAGAATATGACGTTATAAGGCATTCTAGATCTCTCTCTCTCTCTCTCTCTCTCTCTCTCTCTCTGTGACTCTCTCTCTCTCTCTCTCTCTCTCTCTCTCTCTCTCTCTCTCTCTCTCTCTCTCATCCAATAAAAATTAAAATGTTCGAGTTCGAGTTCTCAAAAAAAAGAGAAGTGAACAACAAAGCATTTTAACACACACGCAAGACACTTTAGTGATCACACACAGAATATAAGATTTAGTGTCAACATACATGAATGTAAATTTGATGTTGATGTTCATATAACCCATGCGCTTCGGATGGAACGCGCACGCGTACCCTCGCCAAAGACCCTTTGCCCTCGCGTTGTTTACGTCAAGATCTAAAAATAGCAAACAGCAAAGGAAGTGGCCGACTTATCGCAATGCCTGCTGGGAAGCAGAGAGACCGCGCACTTAGAACGCTTACAAGTGCAAGTTTGATCGAAATCGGACAAGTTTTAGCTGTGTTGTGGCGATTTTTGTCGAGATTTCGACTGACGTTCTGACTTTTTTCGCGTCATGGCTGACTCCGCATCGGATGAGAGCGAAGGAAGCGACATTGATGCTAATTCTGATTCTGATTTTGAATGAGATTGGGGCAGTTCAAGACGGAAAATGGAGATCGAATCTCTGCACAAACGGAAAAGCTTGGTCAGGGTGGACTTTGAAATTCAAGCGGTACATCTCTAAAAGGAATCATTCACCGACTCGAGCTCAAGTATTCGCCCAGTGCTTCACAGGACTGTCGCGGTGCCCGTGGAGTCGTCCTGAGGCTGCAGGAGCAGTGATGGCGACCGAAGTCCCGCTGTTCAACGGATTCCCAGATGCCAACATGATGGAGGACATAAACAGCCACACGACGCGTGCAAATGGATCCTGATCCCAGAGTGAGAGGTTTTCGTTCTCGTATGCGACACGCCTTTCGACGCGCTCAAGGAGTGAAGATTGACATCCCCTCGGACGCAAAACCTCTTCATGTCTTCTCTCTGATCTTCACAAACGCAATGTGGGAACGACTAGTGACAGAGACAAATCGGTATGCTGAGAGAGAGACAGAAGAATCCACCTCCTGCCAGTGCCAGCTCTAAGTGGGCGCAGTGTGACAGTTCCTGAGATGAAAACTTTCATCGGTCTCTGCATCGCAATGGGTGTGCTTCGCTTGCATGAGAAGCAAGATTTTTGGCGACAGAAAAAGTGGCTTTTCGAAATTCGAGACTTAAAGTTCCCCAAGGTAATATTGAGAGAGATTCCTTTCTCTGTGGCGGTACCTGCATCTACAATTAGGTCGCCAATAACTTTCTTCACTGCTCACAAGAATTGTAAGGTATGAGGTACAATTATGAATGAGATTTGATTGATAAAATCAGTTGGATGGAATTTAATTGGTGATTCAGATATCATCTGATGTGTGCAGTTGTTTCAAACACCATCAAACTAAGTATATGAAATTCATATGCCACCTTTTCTAGCTGGATACCAGCATCAAAACTGTGTTATGTTTTAGCTCCTTCACAGTGTTTCAGAGGAGATTACTCTGAGGCAGTTGACATTTGAACTGAATGTTATCTGAAGCTCAGCTATAATGTCATAGGAATTAGGCAATCTAAGTGTTGTATAATGTTTGCAAGCACGAATCAGATTTGATACAGGAAATTTGCCCTATTTGTCTCATAAACATTTTCTAAGCTTTTGCTTAGATATATGCATTTCTTTTTCCTTTGTTTTATTTTTAATGTTTCCTCAACCATTGACACTACATTGAAGACTTCTGAATAGTTAATCATGATTTATTTATATGTATAAAAAAAAGAATTCCATCATTATTGTAAATGTAATGAAAACTGCAATTGTAATCTTTTCAGGAATACACACATTGTGCACTGTTACAACTGAACTATGGTAAGCAATTCTTGCTTTATGTATGCAGTGATCATCATTATGTACCATTTCAAAATCTGTATTAAATAATCTACATTTAACAGATATTGGTTTGTTGTTTCTTAACTAAATATTCTGTTTGAATGTTGTTGCTAAACAATTCCAAAATACTCTATTACCTTTATTCTTATCAATAATATTATTGTTCTTGAATTGTTCCAGAATGTGCAGTCAGTTTTCTGGAATTTCATCTTGAATTGTTCCAGAAGTATCTGTCAGTATTCTAGAATATTCTGGAATAACATTCCAGAATATTCTGGAATACGTACTAAAATCTTCTAAGTTATAATAATAATGGTGTTCTGGAATAATTCCAGAATTATTCTAGAACTGTGTTTCCTTCTTCATCTGTAAGTATTCAAGAACATTCATTACCATTCTAGAATATTCTAGAATATTCTAGAATTATTTTCTAGAATATTCTAGAAAATATTCAGGGTCAGGGGAGAGGGACACACCTCGGCTTTGGGTCACAGGAAGCCTCGCGCTTGGCCGACGACATGATCGCGAACGCGTTGCCCCTCGCGATTGCCAGCGAGATTCTCTGGAACAGGAACTGTGTCTGGCGTGGGTCAACTGTCGACAGTGCAATCCGCTGGCCGATCTCTCGGATAAGTTCCGTTGCTGCCGGTCCGACAACTCCGGTCGTTTCAACAGCGAACGGGACGAAGTGGTACCGTCCCGAGATAGAGGCGTACTTCCTCCTTTTTGAACCTTCGGCGGTCCTGCAGGCGTGCCCTGGGTCGATGGCAGAGTCTGTCATTGAAGACGGCGCAAAAGAGTCAGAGCAGGTGGCGTCCCAAACAAGTGACTTGCCGTTCTTGAATGGGAATACCGTCATGCCGTCGGGGCGTCGCCCATCTCCTCTGTCAAGACCAACCGGTTCCATAATGGAATACAGGCCTGCGGAGTCGAGCGACCGTTTGATGACGTTGAGAGCGGCGTGGCGTGGGAATCTCCCGGCACTGTAGCGGCATGAAAGCGGGTGCAAGCCCTAGGTGTCGACCATCTTGCCACATCGACAGGGGTGGCTCTGGCACATCTGCTGGCCGAGGCGGAGAGAGACAGCAATCCTGAGTGTCTCGTCATCTAGGAGGGTGCCGAGGGATGTGGCGGGAATGGCGTGTAACCAGCATCCGCTGTTGGGTTGTGCGGCCGAGCCCAGACAAACCAAACGATGCTGGTTAAGACGGGGTCTGAGCTCGTTCGCAACAGCTCGACAGGCAGTGCGATCCCAACTGTGCTGGGATTCCGGGATCTGGGCATATGGGAGCCCCTTCTGTCTCCAACGGCCGAGAGCGTCCTCTGCGTCCACTGGAGATGAATCGTCGTCCGTGTTTTGGCCGAGGATGGCTTTGACGAGCCGCTTGCTGGAGTAGACAGAGGCCAGGAAAGCAGGGAGTGCCAAGTCGCTGGCGGTCCTAAGGCCTATGCCTCCCTCGGCCAGTGGTAGCGTCGCTTGTCGCCAGCCCGTGTCGTTGAAAGCGATGTTGAGGAGGCGTTCAGCGGCCTCTTTCAGGATGCTGTCAAACTCGAGGAGCTCTGCCTCGGTGGTGTATGCTCGGCAGCTTCAGAGTGTGTAAAGGAGCTTCGGCGCCGCAAAGCAATTCCTGAGAAGGAACAGGGCAGGATGCGAAGCGAGGTATTCGAGACGGGTCGTCATGGAGCGCAGATCATGTCTTTTTTGCTATTGTAGCCGACATCGCGATCACACTGATTGGTGAGCCCAGCAGTTCCAGATGGTCCAGCTCCATCACTCGAACACCAGGCAGGACAGGTCTAAAATTGGCCAAGTGGGCGGCGAATTGCTCCGCGGGGAAACCAACATTGATGATTTCCGACTTAGCCGGGTTGACCTCCAAGCCGAGGGAACTCAGTCTGCGAACGGCGGTTTCGACATTGTGCAGAACGGAGGCAGGGTTTCCACCAATCGTGGCGTCTTCCAGGTACCACATGTTCAGGTCGGACGTGAGACCACGGGCGACTTCGTCGACTGTGGCGGCAAACAGCATAGGTCCCAAGGGGTCTCCCTGTTGAACGCTGGTAGCCGACTTGATCTCCTTGCCGTCGGCGAGAACGGTAGTGGGGCGATGATAGGCCAGGTGCACGAGTGGATAGGCTTCCGGTGTCGAGAGCCCGACGTGATTGATCCCACTAAAGATCCCCAAATCCTGCCGAGTGGGATACGGCCACTTCTCCGCATGATGTAGACTTTGCCCACTGCGTCCAGTATCGGTGTGGTGTCTTCTGCCTTATAATCAGGTGTTATGTTTATCTGGATGCAGCCAGGGCAGTTCCAGGCCGGGATTCTCTCAGAGGCCACCTTTGACAGTCTGGCGCAAGACAAGTGGGCGGGGCGGCGGCACTTGGAGCACGCGCGAACGTACTTCCTCCTATTCGACACGCCACATATGCAGCAAATTTCGTCTGACTTGTAGCTCGACAGATCACTTCTTTCGCGAACTGAGTCGTTGTTGCTGTCCCGGGCTTGTGGCGGCCGCTCGACATCTGGGGGAACTCCGCCATTGGTTGGGTTGGCTTTTGATGGCGGAGTAGTTGGATCCGCGGAAAGGGGTTGTTGCATGGCGCAGCCATCGGTGATCGCGCCAGGTCTCGCCTCCAACTGCACTGGGGAAACGTCTTGATCTTTGTTGACGGTGGGAAGACGGCATTGTGGACGCGTTAGCAGCTTGTTTTGCATGGCGTTGGCGATGTAGAGGCAGCGATCACTGAGTTTTGCTTTTGAGATGTTCGGAAGCATGATATGCATTTCAGCAGTGATACGTTCTTGCACTTCGTGTTTGAGGAATGTTGAGATTTCTTCTTTAGAGAGTGCATTATCGATGTTATCAACGTATTTTTTTCGCAGTAGTTGGTCTACTTCGTCCAGAGACAGATTGTTATTGAGCGCCATTTCCACTCCGAAAAAACATGAATATTATGTGGCTGCTCGCGTGAGAGGTGTGTGTTGATTGTTTACAGTCTATGATAACGTTTTCCTTCATTCGACATCTCCCACCCTGTACGCTTCCTGTCCGTGCGTGCCCGCTTTTCTGGTGCTGACTTCCTTATGACGGGCATGTGGGCTGAGGGGGCTAGTCCAACAGGCGGTGGAGAGTGATGGTGTGTTTTTGGCCTGGCACCTGCTTTCTGTGGACGGCAGTGATAGATGGTAGGGGGATTCTCAGGCATGCGGGCTGAGGGGGGGGGGGTAGTCCAACAGGCGGTGGAGAGTGATGATGTTTTTTGTGCACCTAACTGCCTCACACAATTGCCAAGCAGGGACTAAACCATGGCACCTAACTGCCCGACACAATTGCCAAGCAGGGACTGAACCATGGCACCTAACTGCCTGACACAATTGCCAAGCAGGGACTGAACCATGGCACCTAACTGCCTGACACAATTGCCAAGCAGGGACTGAACCATGGCACCTAACTGCCTGACACAATTGCCAAGCAAGGACTGAACCATGGCACCTAACTGCCTGACACAATTGCCAAGCAGGGACTGAACCATGGCACCTAACTGCCTGACACAATTGCCAAGCAGGGACTGAACCATGGCACCTAACTGCCTGACACAATTGCCAAGCAGGGACTGAACCATGGCACCTAACTGCCTGACACAATTGCCAAGCAGGGACTGAACCATGGCACCTAACTGCCTGACACAATTGCCAAGCAGGGACTGAACCATGGCACCTAACTGCCTGACACAATTGCCAAGCAGGGACTGAACCATGGCACCTAACTGCCTGACACAATTGCCAAGCAGGGACTGAACCATGGCACCTAACTGCCTGACACAATCGCCAAGCAGGGACTGAACCATGGCACCTAACTGCCTGACACAATTGCCAAGCAGGGACTGAACCATGGCACCTAACTGCCTGACACAATTGCCAAGCAGGGACTGAACCATGGCACCTAACTGCCTGACACAATCGCCAAGCAGGGACTGAACCATGGCACCTAACTGCCTCACACAATTGCCAAGGGTCGAGCCACAATGCGAAATCCTGATCTTAAAGGAGATACATTCTTCAGTGTAGTTAGCTGTTTGTGGTCACTGTGCTCTTGCAGGGGAGGTAATGTGATTGCTCATCATCTGGAGCAGGGACTGAACCCTGGCACCTAATCACCATCAATCACCATCATTATGATATAAATCATTCTGCATCCCCTGGAAAATTGGAGTGTTAACGCAACCCCTTTACCATGTTCCATCACCAGAATGGTACCTCTGTGCTCCTGCTGGGCAGTCATGGCATACACTGACTGCAGGTGAATGACAATGCTGATGAACACATCTTTAGTGAGATCAGAACTTGTAGTAGCTCAACCTGTTGGCAACGGTGTGAGGCAATAAGAGGCCATGGTTCACCTGTTATTCTCCATCATTATGATCCAAAACACATCTGCATACCCTCAAAAAACTGAGTTTAACACAACCCTTTTAATGTGTTCCTTTCTTTGCGTTTCACATGTTAAGCTCATACTTTGACTTATGCCCTCTTTTCATGATGCTATTTGCTTTGATATCGCTTGCATTGGTATTCATGTTTAGACATGCACACTCTCATGCATGCATTTACTCTTCCCACCTACTTTGTGCAGCTATGTGTGTGTGTGCGCGCATGCGCACATGAGCATGCACCCACTACATGCACAAATATTTGAGCATTATGTGTGCCAGTGTTATAGGGCATTCTCACTTCTGAAACGGAAATTCAGCCCGAGTTTTGTCCCTTTACTTCCACTAGTTCCGGTAGACTGGTAAAAATAGAAGCTCATGGGATGATTGCTAGATCGTGGCAAAAGGATGACATTAAAGCGTGCAAAAAGATTAATTAAATTAAAAACTAATCAAAAATAGTCATATTAGACTGTTTTAATGTATACTTTCTGCACAAAACCCACAGAAGATAAGTAAACAAACCTCACCGTACGTACTTAGCTGGCTAGCAGACGCACGCGATCGAACCATAGTCACTACGCCAGCGGACGATCGAGCTAGTGTGATATAATGTTTCATGGAAAGCTCGAATGAGTAGCAGCAGATAACTGTTTAGTTCTGGCTTTAATTGACAATTTCGTTTCCCTGGTCTGGCGAGGACCGAAAATTCACTATCATCGAGTCGATCAACTTGCGCGCACTCGGCGTAATGTATAACTTCACGTAGTTCGGCTTGTGGAGATGATATTAACCGTAGATTTTAGTTGTGCGGGGTAGACCACCAGCCAAAAATTTTGAATAGTGCTTTTGATATCAATGTTTAGTAATTATTGTCGGATCAGATAGCGAAACGATCACAAGCAACTTAAACGAGTTTGGGAGCAGCGCTTACGTTTGATTCGGCAGCTGCAGTCGAACTCGATTGGTCAATCGATGTCTGACATCACACTTTGAGATTTCAATAACTTCATGAAGTTGCAGTAGTTGCTTGTTTGCTGGAATGCCATGTAGCTTGACAACTTTTCCATCAATAATTTTGCCACAATGGTTATGGCAAATGACACAGTACTGTTTTCCACCCTCACAATCACATACTTTGAACGATCTATAGTATTCAGTGCAGACGAAATGTTCGAGAATGCAACCAGCAGCTGCAGTCGAACTCGATCAGTCAATCGATGTCTGACATCACACTTTGAGATTTTAATAACTTCATGAAGTTGCAGTAGTTGCTTGTTTGCTGGAATACCATGTCGGATCAGATAGTGAAACGATCACTCGTGCATTTTGATGCGAGACCACGACACTCCCCGCAGGTGTGTTTTGTTTGCGTTGTAAAGTTTGAGTACTAGCTGTAAGTGTAAAAATGGTCAGTTATTAATATAATCAGTGATTTTAGTTGTAATGAAACTTTTTGTGTGTTTTAATGCCATTTTCTTGTCATCATCGACCTGATCTTACGTTAGGCCTATACATGACGCCGTGCGGGCAAGTTGATCACTCATCCACTCGATGATAGTGAATTTTCGGTCCTCGCCAGACCAGGGAAACGAAATTGTCAATTCAAGCCAGAACTAAACAGTTATCTGCTGCTACTCATTTGAGCTTTACATGACACAGTACTGTTTTCCACCCCCACATACATGTACTTTGAGCGATCTAGCAAAGATCTAGTATTCAGTGCAGGCGCTTCGAGAATCGACCGGAACTAGCTGGTTCTACCTAACACGTTGTTTTTCGACAGAGAGTGCCGAGGATTACTTCTGCAGGGTACGTTAATGAAAATGTCCTATAGGAACTACATGAGTTTCACATTCCACTTTCAAACAATTTAAAGATCTGGTAGGCAATGTCTATGTTGTTAGAGTAAATGTGCTCAGATATGTGTGCTGATGATATTTGGGGATATTTTTAAGACTTCAACAGCATACATGAAAATACTGACTACTGTAAAAGTTGTATTTTTACTCTTAACGTCCTATAAGGAATTTCATAACTACAAGCTCCAGTCCTGTAAGGTTTCAGAGAAAATAACATGGTTGATTTGTTTACTAAATTCCTACTTCAATAATATTGTATGGATTTGTAAGAAATGTTGTGTGTGTAGTCAGAAATGAATGTTGGTCATTCTAAGATCAAGTACAGAGTGTTTTAACAATATTTTTCTTTGCTTTATTTGCATGTAATTAGGCAACAGGTAAAGTAATGGAAATAGACCAAACAATATTTTTCTATAAATATAAACACTGTGTAATTTTGGTGATTTTGTAACAATTCCTTGACAAAACATTGGCATTCACTGGTTGTCTCAGCTCATATTGCTTGCACCTGATGGTGCTGCAGTTGAATGACGCCCATCACATTGAATGATTGACGTCCTTGATGATCGTTGATTGTTCCGTTGCCATTCTGCCTTGCCTAAAGTCTAGTCATGGATCATGAAGAACATTTCCTCTGGCAAGAGTTGCAGAAAATACTCTACAGGTTCTGCATCAAGTCTGAGTGAACATTTGTGAAACAACTGCTTCAACAAAAGGATCGTTAGCAAAAATCCTCCACAGTACTGAAATCATCATCCGGTGCAGGAGTGGAAATATCATACCCACAGGTTGACAGAGAGGAAGTATTTAACCCACAGGTCTGATAAATCACTTGTGTGGGCACAGGAAACCGTTACATCATGCGGAGCCTAACAAGTCTAAATCGAACCATTTCGATAAAAAACGAATCACTGCCTCAACCAAAGTCTGCATTATCGTCTGCCATCTTTGCAATGGAGAACTTCCACCAAAACAATTGAGCGAAAAAGCCAAATAATTCAGTACAAATTGATCGAAATCTGTTAAAAAAATTCACCGGGATGCATTAACAAAGCGGATGTAGTGCAGTAATTTTCTTCTGTCGTAGAGAGCTTCCAGCCAGAGTATCTGCCTTGGTTTCTTAGGCATGAATCACGAGCGGTTACAAGCAGCATAGGATTTAGCCTCAGGGGCAGTTAGGAGCAGCACAGGGCGTTAAGAGTTAAATTAAACACCTTTCCATCAAATGACATCAATCAATAGATACCATCTTGCTCTAAGACGCTTGCGTACTATGTCACATTTCAAACATAACCTGACCTTCTTTTGTTTAGTGTTGAAAGCAATCTCAAAAATTGGCCTCTAACACAAAGTTTCACTTTTCTATTCGAAAAAAAAAAGTTCAAACAAGACTGCACATTTTTGCTGCTGTTTTGCTTCTGAAATTTTTTAACCTTTTCCTGTAATTGAGATCTGACCACAATGACAGTGGCTCACTACAGCAGACCAACTTCAGTCCTAACTGCACTGGCCCATTAGTGTCTGCATGACACAGCCTTCCTCAAAGAACTGGCGCAGCCACATGACTCAGTGCAGCCACTTCAGTCAGAGCTAAGTCCTCATGAAAACTCCAAGCTCCTCTGATGGTAGGAAAAACCATTATGCATTAAGATCATTTTCAAGGGCTGTCCTCTTTTTCTGGAATGTAAGTAAGTGTATTATGTTAGAATCCCTCTCGCTACATTTCAAAGCACATCTCTTTGCAATGCAAAGTTGAACTTTGGGACAAGCCCCTGGTCCCTCACTGTGTCACCACTGTTGTTCTCTGAAGACACTCCTGCATTGTACACATATTTTGGAGCACTTGGAACAAGTTATAAATATCTTCTTTTTTATTAAAGAGTAAAATGCCTAACAAACCTCTTTCATCACCATTGTCATCTTCCTCATCCACTCACCATTCCACTCTTGACGAATACAGGACTGTAGTCTCTGATTTCCTGAGGCATTCCAAATGATCCTGGTACCCGGGACTTCTCTCCAAGCAGCACCTCCAGAATGCAAGAATAAAAAAGATGGCCATCACGTGATGAATGGTCAGAGGGAAGGACAGTCTGATAGACATGACAGCATATGATCAGTGATGAGAGATTACAGCCTTTGGAGAAAGCTCATTCATGACACAAACCACAGGGGTATTTTTGAGGCAAGACTTGTAGAACAAAGCTACAAACTCAAGGTATGGCCAGCACACCAGCAGATCCAATGACGTCATCCCTGACATAAAAGGCATGCTGAGGACCCGACTCGTTCCAAGCAAGGCTTAGAGAACAGCACCATGCACCTCCAGCAATGCAGGGCTCCAAAGGTTACGGCGCTCACCTGCAGTTGCTCGTGGCAAGTGGAAGAGGCGTATGTACAAAGTTGCACAGATCCTACAGTTGTATCCTTGTGCAAGTCGCTTAAACCTTAATGTGGTTGTCGCAGAATGCGACGAAATGTGATTAAAATGTCCAAGTGATTAAATGCCATTAGGTGATGTAATTGGATTGCCAGTGTGTAGTCCTATTCTGTATAATGCGGCCAAACGGCTGTTTGGCGCATTGCGACAGACCTTCGAATAGTAGGGGGTACTGCGTCACTCGAAGGGGGTCGGGGTGCCACGTGCAGGGGTATATCGGAATGCCACGGGGGCCTCACTTATGTTAACACGGTTTCGTAGCCCGCGAAATCTGTAAGACGATGATTGGGAGAAAATTAAGAAGCGGGAAAATTCTTGTTGACGATTGAAGGATGATCACGTGAGCGAGGCGATATCGGAGTTTGATAGCGTTAGTCTAGGCAGATCTTATCCATCGTTGGATGGGGACGGTAGCGGGGCAAAAGCTCCGCTGACCGTGAGCCACAATGGGTGGCAGGCAAAGGCGTTTAGCTTTGCCGGGGAAAACTCTCTGTGGTGACTTATGCCACGAGAGAGTGGAAGAAGGATCTTCCTGGGTTTGGAGCGAAGTTTCTGTGGACCGAACCACAGCCTGGGACTTGAGGTGAATATGCTGTTTCGCCATAATGCTTTTGCCGCGTGGGGTGTCTGATCATTTGATTAGGGCGGGAAATGAGTCATTCGTTGGGCATGAGTGATTTGTACCTCTAAGTCTAAAGTAAATCTATGGGGAATGGCTGGGATGAGTATCTATCTCCATGTGGAAATGATTTACGAATTCACTTCGTGAGTAAAAGAGCGTTAATTCAATTTTTCTCGCCGGGAACGGGTAAGCGGTTCAACTGGGGCGTCTGGACTGAAAATGCGCCACTAAAACGTTGAATCTCGCATGAGTAAATTCAAAGGGGGAAAGGGTAGTTGCTTATTGGGGCAAAACGGTTGTGTGTTTCAGGCTGCTTGGCTGCTTGTCTGCTTACCTGATTATCTACGTGTCTACGGGTCTACCCACCTACCCATATCTTCGTTCCTACGTAATTCTATGGTTACTGCGACTGCTACTGGTAAAGCTCTGCGGTATCGTCACGTCGAGTCCGTACGGACGGATCTCAGGGTACGTCGTCGTTTCTGAGGGATGCTGCGCTGACACGGGTCCGGTGCGAGGCTGGAGAACGACGCTGAGAAGTGCATGGGAGCGCTTCGTCTGACTGTGGTGGTTCCTACGGTCGTGCAAGTACAAATCTTCGTTAGTAGCTTGGTAGCTACGATTTCGTTAGGACTGGCTTATGTGCTAATGGTTAAAGGTCTAACGAAATACACCTTTGGTTGGGTGTGAAGTCCACACGAGTGGCCTAATCATCGGAGTAAGATTGATTAGAGGCAGAGGGTTGGGGAGTGCTAGCGCATACACTCGCGCGGGGCGGTGTAAGGGCGCAGCTGTCTGTTGCAGGTGTGACATGCAACGGAGTGGAGTGCGATTTATGACTTGATTCTCTCGATAGGATGACATTTTATCGCACTGGCTCAGATGACTGTGGAGATATCTGCCGAGGTTCAGAATTGACTTTCTGAACTTAACTGACTTGGGTAATAAGCTAGGTGCTTGTGGGTCAGTGTTAATCTCACGACGAGACAAAGGGGGGGGGGCGTATTTGAAGAGGGCCTACTTGTCTGATGCGACACCGGAGACGCTCGGCGTGCGTCTATCTACGAGAGTACTACCAGAGACTTCCAGGGGGAGACTGTGTTTTTCTCCAGTAAATTGTTCAAGTGCGGGTTGGGACAATTTCTTCTTTTCAGAGGACTGAAAGTGCGGAAGAGGGTAGGGGTCGCTTGGGGATTTCTGTGAGGTTGGTTATGTCTTATCGCCTGTGTAGTTTCAACAACGTGTACTGGGTAAGGTCACGTCAGGATTGGAATTTTCTGAACTGGAAGAGAGTCCAGGCGACGGAAAGGGTAAGAGTAAACCTTTTCACTTGCTTCTTCGCATGTGTTTGTATCGACATTGGTTGTTGCTCGCGTGAGTGGTTTCGTGTGAGCTTGTCGAGCGAGGAGTGTGCGGCGCGAACGGGAGTTTGCGCGTGGAGCGGAGTTGGTCTGTTTACCTTTCACCATTCAGTGTTTGGGCGGATGTGCGTCACCGCCAGAGGGGGAAAGGGGGAGGAGCCAGAGGGGGTCTGGGGCTTCATTGGTATGCAGCGACGGTGGTGTGTTGTTGCAGGGAGTCTGATTTGAGTAACTTCGATTGCAGGATCGCTGGCAAGTTTCTAGTAAATCTTCTGAAGGGAGATTGTGTTTATGAATCGGGAATTTGGGTGAAGTTTAAGGATAAGTCTATTTAACAGGGGATTGTTAAATGCTTCTGGTAAAGCCGTGGAGACTGGTGTGAATGGAAGTGGGTGTGACTTGTTGTCATGTCTTGTGGTTCGTCTCACTTCTATTCTGTGGTAAGATTATCGTTGTTCTGAAGACGCTCGTCAGAACGAGTGGTAGAGGGAGTTGTGGATTTCAAGCCAGAACTGATTTTTCTGATTTAACTCCAGGTTTCTGGTGGACTGGGTGTGGGTTGGAGTGAGGTTGGATTTCATTGTCATTTTTTAGGAGTGACAGGCTTTTATCTCTGTGTGAGATCCCTCTTGTTCTTATGGTGGTTATTAGAACGAGTGGTGGGAATGAGTGTTGTTTTATGCCTGAACTGCTTAATAATTTATTCCAGTTTCTGGTATTTTGGTGATGGAGAGAGGGAAGAAGTTTTCCCTTTACTACAGGGTAACGTGGGTGTGTTACCTGTGAGTAAATCGATTCCAGGTTTTGGCGTGTCTGGAACCACCTTGATAGAGTGAACTGAATTTGTTGTCGTGAATTTTGTTGTCAATTTTATTGTTGAATAAACTTTAATTCGTTTATTTATTCCTGAATCAGTGGTCTTTTTCACGTGTTTGTTAGACATTGCTTGACTGTTTGTGGTGTCCCCCCAAGGAGTGGTGGTCGAGTTTAGTTTGTAAACTCTGTTAGGCTAATTGTCCCTCCCCTCTTGGACGACTACGTCGTTCCTCGAGGGTGAGTCTTCACTGATTAGCTAACTATACGCGACAGTGGTGTAATTAAAAAAATAAATTAGTGAGTGCTCAACACTAATTCAATAAAAATGTATTCCTCCAAACTGTAACAAATGTAGTGATTACCATGTTTATCCCACTCACTGCATCTCAAATTTGTTGCAACTGCCGCAGTAAGGGTTAACTGTTATTACCTCTCCCTACCCAGCAGTAAAACAGGGTACCTGGGAGGGCAGTGATGACAAGCAGTACTGATTTTAACCCTTGATGTGGCCCTGAGCTAGTGTCAGGCTGCAATACATCTAAGGAGTGAAGACTGCTTGTGCAGGACTGCGGGTCTCTCACTTTCTGTCATCAGGCACCAACAAGTTCAAACATCATGTGCTACAGAGAACTGGGTAGGTACCCCTGTATGTAAATAGTGCAATATAGCTGTGTAAAATGCCAATAGACAGGCTGCCAAAATAAGCCTATGAACTGTTGCTGAAAGAAAATGTTTCTATGAATATGAATTGGGTACTGTTAGACCGGCAGTGCTAATCAAGATATGGATTTGCATTTGTGTGGACAAATGGTGGAAAGAGCAATGAAAAGAGTTTTATTCGGGACCTCAAAGACTACATGACTGCTATCAACAAGAGTGGAGCATGCAACTTATCAATGTGCATTATATAAATCCTTTAAACGGAAGCTAAAAATCAAAAGGTATCTTAATTGTGTAAACACAAAGAAATTCAGGGATGTATTTGTTTGCTTCTGTTTCAGGTACAACATCCTTAACTCTTAATGTCCCATAAGGAATTTCACAACTACAAGCCCCAGTCCTGTAAGGTTTTAGAGAAAATGACACTTGACACAGTTGATTTGTTAAAAAAAATCCTACTTTTATTATAATTGTATGGATTTGTAAGAAATATTTTGTGTGTAGTCAGAAATGAATGTTGGTCATTCTAAGATCCAGTACAGAGTGTTTTTGATATTTTTCTTTGCATTATTTGCATGTAATTAGCATGATTACAGGTAAATAAATGGAAATAGACCACATTTTTTTTCTATAAATATAAACACTGTGTAATTAGTGATGATTTCATATAGATTTTTCTTGACATAACATCGGCAATCACTGGCTGTCTCAGCTCACATCAGGTGCTTCAGTAGAACCTGATATGAGCTGGCATCTGAATGATGTCCATCAGAAACAATGCTCAGATTGTTTTTCATCTCCTCCAAGAAGGTTTCCATTGTTCCGTTGCCATACTGCCTCACCTAAAGTCTAGTCAAGAGGCTTGTTCAGAAGTACTCAGCGCTGCATGAGCGTTTCATGTTAGCAATTGAGCGCTTCATGCCACTCCTGAACGCCCCAGATTTTGTGCAGCGCTTCACTTGTTAAAGGGGAGGTAAATCTTCTGCGCCCCATGTTGTGTTGATAGACGCGAAGAAAGTATTTTCTTTGCCACAGACATCGTTTATGCACGTTTACATGTATTCTGCATGAATAAAGTCCACAACGGTGTCATCCTTACTTGCCATTACTCGCGCATACAGGGCGCTTGGGGCAAATAAAGCCCGTTCCAGTCCCAAAATTATGTTTCTGAGGATTATTTTACGCGTCGACGGCCAGTGCGGGATCGGGGACGCCATTTTGAAATGATGCAAAATCATCCTGCTGCACGTCGGATTGGTGATTCACAGCGCTGCTCAGCGCTGAGTGAAGCACGCCCCAAATTGGCAGTTCAGGAGTGAATCACATGCAGCGCTGAGTAAGCGCTTTGAAGCACTGCGCCTTCTGAACTCCCCTATGGATCATGACGAAAATTTCCTCTGGAAAGAGTTGCAGAAAATACTCTACTGGTTCTGCATCAAGTCCGAGTGGTGTGCGTGGACCAACTATTTCTACAAAAGGATCGTTATACAAACTCCTCGACAGTGTCTGATCATTCTGCCTCACTGAAATCATCATCTGATGATGAAGTCAAAATAATTTGCTTATTGAAATCCGACAAATAACTAGTGTGGACACTGGAAACAGTTACATCACTCTGATCGGATTCTCCAAGTCCAAGATATTTAGATCAAACCATTTCAAATAAAAACCGAGTCATTGTCTGAACTACTCACGGCCGTTTCAATCGTGCGCTCTTAATTGGCCGCTAGTCTCGGGCAAAAACCTAATCTTTTTCATTCCTCGCCTGACCTAAAAATAGCGCGACCTTGCTGCTTGAAGCTGGTAGTGCGTTCAAGAAGTCTACCAGTATCGACTGGTAGATACTGTTCGACTCTAGAATGACTAGGTATGGCTACCGGTATCGACCAGTAGATACTGTGTCGGACTGCTGTTGCGCCTGTATAACCAAAATGGCTGCCTTTGGGGAAAGGAAGAAAGTTGCCATCACAAATATGCGCTGTGGCACACATTTTGACCTGTGATTATTACCCAGCCTATGAGAGACGTTACAAGAAGTTAGGCTGATATTGTACTATTATTTTTTTTAAGAATAACTGCTCTGAAATAATAACCGGCAAGATGTGAGCAAACATTTCTACGACAGATGGCTAAACAATTTCAAGGGAAGCAACTCTTATATCTTACATTAGCCCTTAGTTTGTTGTGTAACCTCCCTTGAAGTGAGCATTGAAATATTCTTGCTTACACCAAGTCAGCACTGCCGTTTTGACATAAATTTCAATTCGAGCGATGCCGAGCCTTCATACACAGCTACAGCTTAACATATTTTATCAGCTTCCACAAGGAACGAGCAGTCTGCAGCTGCTGGTTTACTCATTTGGTTGAGAAGCGCAATTCGCGTCGATGAGAAGGCATCGCGAAAGCCATCTTGGCTACCGTTCGGTCATAACAAGTCATTCAAGAGTGCACATTGGGGGCTCGGCTACCAGTTGGCAAACGGTAGGTCGTCTTGAACGCAGGGATGCGGTCGCTGGTAACTGGTAGCCGCGGAGGTCTGTGTCACAAAAGCGCTGACTGAAAGCATGCACACCCGTTATGTTTTCAGATTTCCTTGACATCCCCATCTCACAATCAATGTCCGCCATCTTCGCAATGAGGAACGCCCGCCAAAACATGAGAAAAAATTCAAATAACTCAGCAGAAGCGTATTGAAATCCGTTGAAAAATTCCCAGAGATGCAATAACCATACGGAAGTAGCGCAGTAATTTTCTTCAGTCCTAGAGAGCTTCCTGCCAGAGGGTTCTCCCTTGGAATATAATACATGAATCTTGAGCAGTTACAAGCAGCATAGGATTTAGCCTCAGGAGAGTTAGGAGCTGCACAAGACGTTAAAAGTTAAACAATGCAAAGAAATGAGTAAAAAGCAGAGAAAGAATCCCCTTTCTGTATGGAGTATGAGGATAAACGCCATTTCTAAAGTTGCTGTCCTGTATAAGGTTATCTAAGGTGCAAATACAGTAATCCCTGTTGTTGTTGTTGTTGTTGAGTACCTGGGCTAAACACTCCCAGGATCACCCAAGAGGGTGAGATGATTGGGTGTGTGACTGTTTTTGAACACCTTGCCATATAGGCATCCACACTCCATCTTCAGGGGATTTGATCTTTGTCTCCAGAGAATGCCAGTTGTTATGTTAGGACAAGTGCAACAGAGCATGCGGCTCAAGGATCGGGCTCTACAGCCACAGAGCACGCTGCCGCTCAACCCCGGACTGACCAAACCTGGCGCACACTCCATAGTCTCACGAGACTGACGGATGCCAACAACAACAACAACAATGTTAGGAGCTTACCACGGCTGAAGATAATCCCCACAAAACAGTACAACACAACAACATTTTGCTGTAACCTTGGTTTTAGGCTGGAGTCAAAAAATAACAACAGCCTTTGCCCAAGGCATAGTAATCCGTGTGATGAGGGGACACCCTTGGGGGAGTCCAAAGGTGTCCCTACATGACAGGTGTCCCCTCATCAGAGGGATCCGATGATCATGATAGTACACATCATTAGACTGACTGACTTGATATATGATGTGCATAAGGACAACATGAAGAGCCACCAATCAACCTGTTTGACTTGTTAACCCTTAAAATTTGTTAAGGCACCCATGTGTTAAGTTATTAAAATTCAAAGAAGTCGGCAGGGAGAGGGTGCAGTGGTTCCATATGCATTACCCATCAACTAAGGTCCAGCTACATGTAAAGGAATGGGCAGCATGGGTCCATTCTAGAATGTCCCTTTGAGATCGTATTACCAGGTGGGAACAATAATTAGCTCCCAGAGGATGGGAAACTGAATCATTTGTCTCCAGACAGTTGTCGAGCAAATCAGATTCAAAAGTTAGAAGTGTAGCAATCTACTCTCATCATGTGAACACAAAAGGGTTAAAGGTTGAAGAACTTTCCCCCCAGAGATTGTTTATAAGCACAGTCTTTGTTAAATTTTTCTCACAGTAAACATAAAACCTCAACCCAGTGCTTAAGGAGAGCTAGGGGTGGTTTGGAGGTCAGGATAGGCATAATGAGTGTGTGTGTATGCATGTGGGTGTGTGCATGCGTGTATGTGTGTTCAGTGTTTGTGAGTGTGAGTGTGTGTGTGTGTGTGTGTGTGTGTGTGTGTGTGTGTGTGTGTGTGTGTGTGCACAGGTGAGGGAGAAGTGGGGTTGTGGTGAGAGACATCTACACCATTGAGCTACAGTGGAAACCCTCTTTTACGACTTTACAAAATCTCATGAAAATCGGTCTTAAAAGTGAATTATACATAACTCAACATTTTATGTAAGACAGTGAAAAAACCAGGCACAAAAGACAAAATGCTTTAGATTCACATACAAGATGCCTCTATTATATGTGACTGCTGCAATCATTCAGTTATCATGTTGACGTTTACATGCAACTCATCTTTTTGCTTCGAGTGTGTACTTTTTTCTTTCTGTTTGTTTCCATCTTTTCAGGGTGACTCATTAAAAATTCTCTCTCTCTCTCTCTTTCTCTCCCTCCTTCCCTCCACTCACTATCTACAGGCGGCCCAAAGAGGCAGACATCAGATAAGTCTGTCATCCCTTTCTAGAGGAGTAATCATCCACCCCACCCGCATCCTGATCACAGTCTCAGATATACTTCTCTCTCTCTCTCTCTCTCTCTCTCTCTCTCTCTCTCTCTCTCTCTCTCTCTCTCTCTCTCTCTCTCTCTCTCTCTCTCTCTTCTGGTACCCCCACCCACTCCCCTTGCTCCTTTTCCCAGTCATCATGTTTGGCCCCCTTCCACCACCACCTCTCTCCCTCTCATTATGTCTGCCTACCCTCGCACCCCCCCCCCCCTAAATTATCTCTGCTTACCACCCCCCACCCCCCCTCTGCCTCTCTCACTCTCCTTTTCCTGTTATTGTGTCTGCCCCCCCCCCCCCCTTCTCCTGACCAATTTTTGCCAATGGGACACACAGATTGGGGTGCCTGCTGTAGCGGGCGGAACAGCTCTGCAGGCAGCAAAGATTGATGTTCTGCCTATGTGATTGTCTTTAGGAGTCAGACAAACAAACTTTTGTTGCTGCTGCATCCGCTCCTCACAGGGAGGGGGCAGAGAAATGTTTTGCAAGACACTGTCCTTGTCCATGTTTTGCAGGTGTCCACTGGCCACAGGTTAATTTGAGAATAAAACCGATTCATGCCAAGAGGTCATGTCCGGACATGACAGGTGTCCGCTCGTCACAGGGACTACTGTACATTTGAAAACATCTACAGAGGGCAAAGTATGCCATGGTAAGGTATCTAATTGATGAGCAAAATTACTAGAACAAGAGTTGTTGCAATGTAAATATGCTATGCTTTAAAACTATGTTTTGAAAAGATGGAAACTTCCCAGGGGACCATGTGAAGGCTCGACTATTCTACTGCATGTTGCAGTTCAAGGTCAAGGGGACCAAGTATGATCAAATTTAATGCAATGTGTCATACTAGTTGTTTTAGTATGACAGACTGTATTGTAAGATGGTGTAGAAATAAGATTTATATTTATATCGTTTTGTGGACTCTGAGGGTTGTAAACTCCTATCTGTAACACATTGCTTTATTATATCTGTATCTTTTATTTAAGACAGGTTGCTGGCCTAAATAATAAAGGCAATCAATAAATTAAAAAATGAATGAGTAAATAAATGAATGAGTAAATCAATCATTGGGCAACTGTGACAGGACTGATTGAGTGGCCCAGTGATCAGGAAGAAAGTGTAAAAAGGTTTGAGCACCAGATATGAGAGAAAAGTTGCTATATGAAACCCTACTTGTAGCCTGTCTGAAAGGGTGCACTATGGGATGGCAAGGCCGGAAAGCCTGTCTGAAAGGGTGCACTATGGGATGGCAAGGCCGGAAAGCCTGTCTGAAAGGGTGCACTATGGGATGGCAAGGCCGGAAAGCCTGTCTGAAAGGGTGCACTATGGGATGGCAAGGCCGGAAAGCCTGTCTGAAAGGGTGCACTATGGGATGGCAAGGCCGGAAAGCCTGTCTGAAAGGATGCACCATGGGATGGCAAGGCCGGAAAGCCTGTCTGAAAGGATGCACTATGGGATGGTAAGGCTGGAAAACCTGTCTGAAAGGGTGCACTATGGGATGGCAAGGCCGGAAAGCCTGTCTGAAAGGATGCACCATGGGATGGCAAGGCCGGAAAGCCTGTCTGAAAGGATGCACTATGGGATGGCAAGGCTGGAAAACCTGTCTGAAAGGGTGCACTATGGGATGGCAAGGCCGGAAAACCTGTCTGAAAGGGTGCACTATGGGATGGCAAGGCCGGAAAGCCTGTCTGAAAGGATGCACCATGGGATGGCAAGGCCGGAAAATCACCCAAGGCCAACAAAGCACTGCATCAGAAGACACAGCTAAGGTGGGAGACAGACAAATACCTGTTCTGGATAGACTTTGTCTAAGTACCACTTGAAGCTCTTGCATTTTAATTTCTTCCGCAGTGCTTTTCTGCTCCTGATGTCCCCAATGTCCATGCCTCTGGCCTGTGGCACCAACTTGTAGAACTGTTCCTGCAGGTGGACAGAGCAACCACATTATATCATTCTTGCTTTGTATGCAATAACAGTTTGCATGATGATGCCTCAACCAACATTTCTGAGTGAGAATCATTTGACAGATATGAGTAATTAGTCACTGAGACAGCTCACAGTGGCACTTTCTGTTAGCAAAGAAACATACGTGTACTATCCTCCAAAATAGTTGTCTGATTGTTCAGTCCAACCTAACTACACCTGAATTTGCACAAGCAATGTTGTGATTCAGAAAGCTGAACCATCACAGCATATATGTTGTGAGTTTCAGGTTTCAAATCCACCAATAATTGGTTCTTCTGATATATTATGTGAGGAAAGAATGTGTTGACTTTTTATTTTTTAAAAGTGCTTTTGATTGCAAAACACCACACTTTGTCACTACCCCTGATTCTGCTTCCCTTTCAAACAAGTGTGTGTAGTGTGTGGTGTCATTGTAAATGGGAGACTCATCTCCATCTATACTACAATGCATTTTCACTGGCCACTATGCTTCACTGCATTTTCCCTGAGCACTATGCTACAGCGCATTTTCACTGCCCACAATACTACAGTACATTTTCACTGGCCACAATACTACAGTACATTTTCACTGGCCACAATACTACAGTACATTTTCACTGGCCACAATACTACAGTACATTTTCACTGGCCACAATACTACAGTACATTTTCACTGGCCACAATACTACAGTACATTTTCACTGGCCACAATACTACAGTATATTTTCACTGGCCATAATACTACAGTACATTTTCACTGGCCACAATACTACAGTACATTTTCACTGGCCACAATACTACAGTACATTTTCACTGGCCACAATACTACAGTACATTTTCACTGGCAACTATACTACAGTACATTTTCACTGGCCATAATACTACAGTACATTTTCACTGGCCACAATACTACAGTACATTTTCACTGGCCACAATACTACAGTACATTTTCACTGGCCACAATACTACAGTACATTTTCACTGGCCACAATACTACAGTACATTTTCACTGGCAACTATACTACAGTACATTTTCACTGACCACAATACTACAGTACATTTTCACTGACCACAATACTACAGTACATTTTCACTGGCAACTATACTACAGAGCATTTACATTGGCTACTACACGACAGTGCATTTTCACTGGCCACTTTACTACAGAGCATTTTCACTGGCTACTGAGGGAATTAACTGTACAGAGTGTTGCCCAATGCAAACATCATCAGCCAACTGGTCTGCATGTACTTGTCATGAAGTTGCCATATGGCATTTGCCATGTGGAGTTTTCATGACAAGCAAACCGTGTGGAGAAATAAACAATGTTTACATTCCAGGGAGAGAAACACCACAATTATCAATACCTATGCATGGGGAGGGTGAAGGTAGGACAACCAATATCCAAGTGATCATAATAGGAAAGGGTGTATGACTGCAGTCTTCAACAGTTTTCACTATCTCAGAGTATTGTTTGTCCCAGATTTGACTGTGGGTGGAGCGATACAAAGGTCAATTCCTTGAGCTAGAACCACCATTGCAATTGCCTGTTCTCTGGAAACATTGGTTGCTAACATACTTAAAAAGCTGTTCTCTCAAAACTGGCCATTTTCAGTGCCCATGTCTTAAAATAATAATAATAATAATAATGAATAGCATTTGTATAGCGCACTTCTGTACAACTCAATGCGCTGACATAACCACATTCACACGCAGACATTCATCAACAAGCTTACCAACATAATACAAAACATAATACAACTTACAGACCTGAGAATGGATACAACAACATACATGATCATGAGAAGAAAAATCAAACAAAAGCCAGTCGAAACATGTGAGTCTTCAGTTGCGACTTAAAAATAGGTAAAGTGGGTGCGTCACGCAGGCCAGCCGGCAGCGAGTTCCAGACAGAGGGGGCATTGAAACTAAAACTACGCTCACCAAAAGATTTTGTACTACGTTTAGGAATTTTGAGAAGCTTTTCATTTGCTGAACGGAGAGAACGGGATGGTTGATATGTGCGAAAGATACACAGGAAGAGTACCATCAAAATGACGGTAGGCCAAAACAGCAATTTTGTACTGGCAGCGGAATTTCACGGGAAGCCAGTGCAGATGCCTAAGCATGGGTGTCACATGATCGTGTTTTCCCTTCCTCAGCACGAGACGTGCTGCCCTGTTTTGAACGCGCTGCAGACGGTTCAATTGTTCTGCTGGAAGACATTAATCATCAGCCACTGCACAAGTCTTACTAAATTCAGTACATTTTGAGGGGAATTCATTAGACTTTGTGATGATAGAATAATGTGAAAATTCACTAAGGTACAGAACTAACTCAATGTGGGAGGACAGGCCACAGATTTATCCACCCACCCTACAAGGAAAAGTACCAAGTTCGGGGTGTTTTTGATGTAATAATCTATTATTATGCGTCATCAAGGCATGGAAGTTTGCAAGCCTCAGATACTGCAGATCTGGGTCCAGAGCTAGGAAGAGGCACATTACCTTGTACTCATCCATCCACACTTCTGCCACTCGGGCAGAGTTTCGAGTGGTGGTGTCTTCCCCAGTGGGAGAGCTGTAGGGACGGAACTGGCGGAAGACGTGACCAACATGACTGCAGGGCACAACCTCCATCTGTCCCCCACACATCCACACCTGCGGCAGGCAATAGACACACATATTGCTCACGGTGTACAGAAAATCCTCTACTTTTGGACAGGTTATGCTCAAGAGGCTGTCAGAAAGAACAGTTCGTTCAGAAGTCTAAACCCCTATGGACAGCCTAGTATATGGGGCAAACATGTGTACCCTTTCAGTAACCATATTTCTAAGAGCATATGGTATCAAAATATGCATTTTATACAGTGTAGACATGACAGAATACAGATGCACACCGCAAACTGTGATATAAAAAAGTTCACATGGGAATATCTCGTCACCACGAGATCAGTGAACAGACTGGATGGGGGATTGTCTAAAAAGGCCTATGCTCATCCTACCCAGGCGCCTCAGAGTTGCCAAGTGTACATACACAGCATGCTGTAAACTAACTTTCCCTGCCTTCTCCTGCCTTCCAGAACCTTCGCTACCTTATGCACAAAAGTTGGAGTTGTGGACAAGTTTGTTCATATGGGCAAATGTTCATAACTTTAATGTTCGTAAGTAGGAGGACTGTCTGTAACGCGTGGTCAGAGCTGCTCTATATGATCCAAATACTCACTGAAACACTTCAGTACAACTGCATCTTCAATTCTGAATAAAGTGCAGGGGCTATCAGATAGTTTGGTGCATGAAGGGGAAACACTCTTCTGTCACTTTGTATTCTTTGGGCTAACTCTGCAAGCAGTCAATAGCTCCATCAGTCTGGCCTCTCCAGAGACAATCCCAGGAGACCATCTCCAGAGACAATCCCAGGAGACAACCAAAGTCCAGTGGCTCATAGTTATAGCAGATCTGTCTGAAGAGTGTTGCTAGAGTTAAAAGGTATGCAGTTACTAATGTATTGCAGCAAAAACCAAAACATTGTCCTTATAGGAGTTTGCTCAACCTTCCAACCTGTTTACATCACCAGTTCCTGGAAACCCCATATTGAGTAGTCTCCCCTCCTACATGAGTGCATTGTCAGCTCCTCAACCTCTACTCGATTACTGAAACCATGTCTTTTTGACAGGCGGATGTAGGCGAGGAGGCTTTGCTGTTTGATTATGTGCGAGGCACAGTGCCAATGGGAGCAATCTGGATTATTTCTTGTTATTTCCCAATTGGCAGCTATCCTGTGTCATTACTACGGGTGCACATGAAAGATTGTGCATGTACAAGGTGAACATTTATGATGCACCTTCCCCTCTGTGTGACAGTGTTGGTTCATCATCTATGACATGCCAAAACCCAAAAAATCTTCCTAAAAGGAAATTCCTGAAGCTCCCATTATGTTTACTTTAATGCAGTTTAGTTGTGATGCCTTACTAAGGTATAAAGTCACATACCTCCTTTCTCCCCCTTTCCCGACTTTCCCACAATGACTTGGGCACAGAGCAATACCGTGATATGATTTATGTGAAAGGTTTCGTAGTATACTTATCTGATTTAGATTTGGTGTGAAAGACTGGAAGTTTAATAGGAGATACAAAGATATGCAGGACCTACATGTCCATTTTGTCAACTCAGGGAAGATGGGGAGCATTTGCTGCTACTATGCAACACGTATGAAGAGTTGAGAGAAAAGTATATGCCGCAAATTGTACATTGACATTGTAGTTTTTATATCACTAATGCAAGACACTAATGCTAGAAAAGTAAGACCATTAGCAATGTTCGTATGATATGCCTTTCACTGAGACAGTATACATTAGAAGGCAAATGAGAGAGCTTTTTGGGAATACAGAAAGGATTCCAGTTTGTTCTGACACAAGATGTTGTCAATGGCTTACCATGTAAATTCTATGAATGTATACATACATTTCCCTCTTGAGACCCTTTGTTCTACGTGGAGTGATCAGGTGTTGATTGGAGGTGGAGCACTAAGTGTGATCAGCTCCCACAAAATAAAGTCTAAATCAGTGTCATGGGTTTGGAGATGCAAGTATTTTTCATATCTACAGCCTCTTCTAATTCATTTGATATGATTATCAACACTGTTGGGTCAAAATGGTAGAAGCTAAGCTCATTTGAAGACAGGTGTCATGCCAATGGCAATTTTGAGAAAATGATCTCTGAAGTTTTCCTACACTGGTACTACACAATGGAGGCAAGGCAAAAAACTGTCTTCCTTCCTGTCACCATAACTGATTCCAAGTGTTTCTGCAATGTCTCAAATGGTTCTCTAATGATCTTCATGATCTAATTCACAAACTTTCTAGCACACACACACACAAACACACACCATTTCTCTTCCCCACTGAACCTGTGCAATACTGGGCATGCACATATGGTCATATTCCATGTCTGCAATGGAGCCTGACCATGCGGTGCCAACCAGCACCACTTGCAAATGAAAGAACTTACCCGAAATGAAATTTCAAGGTTTTCACCTCCCCATATGTTCATTCCTGCGTCATATTCGCCCAGTTCAAAGAAGTAATCACGGTTCATTGCAAACAGTCCTCCTGGCATGGTGGGTGTTCTGAAACAAAATTACTATCATGAATAAAATCATATTCATTAAATAGGAAACAAAATAAACAATAGACAATAACAGCAAGAAACAAGAAGGGCAAAGCCCATACGACTCACATGCTTGACCTTGACCTTTATATGAACTTGACCTTCAGGTGACCTTCAAGGTCAAGGTCAAACAACTAAACCTACCAATGACATCATACACAAAGAAATGCTTTACACATTTTTCCTACCAAAATACATGTGACTTTGACCCAAGGTCAAGGTCATCCAAAGTCATGCAACACAAAGCTGTTAATTCAAGACATAGGAAGCACAATGGTGCTTATTGGCACTTTCTACCATGAGATATAGTAACTTTTAGTGGTTCACTACCCCATTTTGGTCACATTTCATAAGGGTCAAAGTGACCTTGACCTTGATGATATGTGAACATATGTGTCTCATGATGAAAGTATAACATGTGCCCCACATAATTATTAAGTTTGAAACAGTTATCTTCCATAGTTCAGGGTCAAGGTCACTTCAAAATATGTATACAATCCAACTTTGAAGAGCTCCTGTGACCTTGACCTTGAAGCAAGGTCAACCAAACTGGTATCAAAAGATAGGGCTTGCTTTGACCTATATACCACTTGTAGCTAAGGTCGCCATTCTCAATAACGTGGGAGAAAATGGGGAAAATGTGAAAAATGACTGTTTTTGAGACCACATTTATGGCTCCTGTGACCTTGACCTTGAAGCAAGGTCAAGTCACTGTGTATGTTTTTTGAGGCCTTGTCATCATACACCATCATGCCACATTTGGTGTTGATAGACTTAATAGTCTCAGAGAAAAATCCAACGTTTAAGTTTTTTACGCCCGGACGCCCAGACGGATGCCCGGACGGACGACACGGCTGAGTACATAGACTCACTTTTGCTTCGCATGTGAGTCAAAAATGCTGCTTTTAAACATATTGTATAAAAAATACAAATACATATATGTGACCCTCCACCACGGAATGAGACGCTTTGTCCCTGGAACCATTCGGCGCTAGCACTGGAAATAGGTACAAGGGGTGTGGGTTGTCGATTTTGAGTTTTTGGTTGTTTCTGGTTCAGTAATCCTTTATCTACAAGTTTCTGTAAATATTTTAGTAAAATTCACTTCCAAAGTTAGTAAAAAAATGTGTTTAATAAGCACTACCCGTCCGATTTTGGCAAAGCAATCGTGCAAAAATCAACACTTTTTAACTACCTGTCACCCCTCTATTTTTTGAGTGGACCCATTGTGTTACACATGATTGTGTGGAAAGGTCTTTGTTACCAAGAATACGATTGGTTGGTTTCAAATAGAAAGCCAATTAGAAGGCTGAAAACAATAATCCTGAGGGGACACCTTTGTAAACAACACGTCACCAAGGCTGGGGTTCCGCGCCGTGATTGGCCAAATGCGTGCACGTGACGTCAATCGGCCAACCAGCGCGAGGCTTCTATTCAAGATGGCGTCCCATAGCGTGTCTGAAGAAAATTTAATTGTTGTCAAAGCTTTGAATTCCGCTCGAGATTCTAACATTACGGACCACGGAGATAGTGAACAGATAGAAAGTTTAATCCGAGACTACTTTACAACACCAGCATCAGAGAAAGATGGTTTCAGCGACGATGACGAGGAAAGTGGTGATGAAGTGAGTGTTGGTTTGGGTGAGGAAGGATCCGAAGGTGAAGATAGTGCACAGAGTGACAGTGACAACGACGATCAACCACTGGTTGCTGAATGTGATGTGAACAATGAACAGTATCATGCAACTCAACATCCTGATGAGGAAAGGCGAAAGGTGGAGGGATTTGACTGCAGATGCAAAGTCAAGAAGGCTGAGGGTTCTACGGAGTCAACAAAGCAGGGTTGCATTGCACAGTTTTCTGATGATGAGGTGATGGCAAGAAGACTGGACATGAAGGAGTTCTCAGAAGGTAACTATTCATACTTACTCTATGCTGAAATATTTTTCATTAGTATTTAATTCGAATTTCATCGTGCAAGTTCGTAAAATTCGTTAGTGATAGCTGTTACCAAGAGAGGTGAAAGATAGCAGAAGCAATACTATTCTTAGGCCTACAGTTCAGACTAACATTTATTTAATGTGACCCTCCATCACATTTTGAATGGCATAATGAATTGTGTCCACGTTCAGGGATCTTGCTAAGATTTTTGCTTACCGGTATTCCCCCACAACCTAACTCCAGCCTCCCAGCAAGAATCGGTCCCAGTCACGTTACTACCGGTAATGAGTACGTGTTCAAAATACATGCTTACTATTATTGTCATTCAAAGTGTAAGAGTATTCATGTACACTAAGGGCTCTGAACATCCATGAAGAATTCTTGCTGAGTTGTTGTTTTTTCCCCCCATTACAATCGGTGCTTGCTGCTTTCTCCCGGTCATTGGAACCAACAGCTAAACGAAAATCATCAGTTCCCATTGTGGCGTATAAATAGTATAACAATCACTGTGCACCCCCCACCCCACCCCCACCCCACACTTTACTACACAAACATTTTAGTGTAATCTCATACCACATAGCATTTTGTTTTGTGTTTCTTGGACCTGCGCACATTAGCACTGATTTTAAAATGATTATGAATAGGTTTTTGATCAGTAAGCCATTGTGACAATTTAGCTGTGAATATACATTTTCGTGTATTTTCTGAAACAATGTTGACAATAAATTACTTTATGTTTTAAACTGAAAATTTGTGTGTTAGTTGTTTATGTTATGTTGTATGACTGTGCCAAATTTCAAAGAAATGCATGCATGGTTGCTAAGGAAACTGTTGTGCTGAAGTTTCAAAACTTTTATTTCAAATTTTCTCAGAAACACATTTCCGAGGGTGGGTATATTCAAATACCTGTAACTCGGAGACTAATTGTCCGATTTTCAAACGGTTTTCACCATTGTGATTGCCATTTAAAATACTTTCAAACAGAGTAAAAAACTTAAAATGGCCCAGGGGGACAAAGTGACTCATTCCGTGGTGGAGGGTCACATATATTAGACAATTAATTCAATAACATTATGAGCAGTAATTAATAATGACTTAACAAATCTTGATTTTTTTAAAGCATCCTCAAAATAACTCTTTGACGTCCAGTATTCCATCCCTAGGCATATAGCTTATAGCAAGATAAGCAAGTTCAGCCAGTCCTGTCAGGGCAAAATCAATTTTCAGTCATCCTACATTTGCTGTGCAAGTAGAAGGATGGATATTGAAAACAGCAAAGAATTTTTCACATTAGGGCAGATCACAGCAGATAAAACACTCCAGCAGAACAGCTCAAACAAGGTTCTCTGTCAAAGCCACTGTAATTGCTGACATAACATATTAACTCTTTTAACTCTCTTACCACCGGTACCTTGGGCAAAAAACCTAACTCTAAACCTAACTCTAAACCCCACAAAAAGGGAGGCAACCATGTACATTTTAATGGTTACCTTAAATTTTAAAAAAACACACCAAAAACCACACTTTTTTCACAAGTTTTAATACCCTCCTTTTGATAACATATTTTTCTTTAATAAGAAATGCTCATCTTTCCTTTGAGGCTCAAATAATGGGCACCAAAAAATTGAAATACAGAGTAGCTAAGAATCTCTGAAAAGATGCAGTCCCTCAAACCTCAGTTCCATTCCCAAAATCATCATTATGACATCTTATCTAGACCACAGCCCCAATCTAAAGCCCATGCAAGTGAAGAGTTAACTCCCCCTTGACAACACGCAGTGCTTTTTGATTAAAAAAACACAGTACCTCACAAGGGAAGATCATAGAAGACAACATCAAAATGAAATAGAGACAAATGTAATAAAAACATTTTAACTGTGAAGAAGAGTTTGATTTCTTTGGCAGTAGTGACTTTCCACACTTGGTCTTCACAACTCTCTTCCACTTGCTTTTAAACAGCATACATACAAGTTCGTCTGCTTCACAACATGTTGGAAAAATGAATCATCTAGAAATAATTCAAGAAAGGCAGAGGCTGATGCACCGACAAGCAGGTCGCGAAGCACGCCCACTTCTTCCGCAAACTTCTCTAGTGTGATCTGAGTCAGATTGCAGGTCCATTTCATCGGAGATGATCGCTGTCGACTTTGCTAGTCAGAATCTCTGGATCAAGGTCACTCTCATAGTCCTATTCCAGGTCAAACAGCGGTAATTCAAGACTTTCTGCTCTGCTATCTTCGCCAAAAAACATACAATGGACCTGGCTGGGGCTCGTTCAACATCGCGATGTTTCCAAAATTCATAAAAATTCACTCAATCGCCAGAAATTAGCAGACGATAGATAATTCACTGCAGAGCTGATGCTTGAAGTCTCGCAAGATTACCGTTACCATGGAAAACAAGGCAGCTTCCAGTGTAAGTGAGGTGTCATGCGGGATGTAGCCGGACATCCACAGGAGAGAAAAACCATATTTTGCTGGACACACCGGGACGTCCGGTGGTAAGAGGGTTAAGCCCCTGCAACACCTTTCTCTGCCCTTGACTGGTACTCCTGTTCCATCTTTTCCACCTGTTTTAGGCTGCTTTAAAAAGTTTTTTGCAGGACAGGCAATTGAATTGTCCATCTACATTACAGGGACTTAAGATTTAAAAGTGCAAATTTTTGACTGGAGAGTCTTCTTTGGGTGCAGACACACAAATAAGCTCAATCGTTCTTTCCCTGTCACTGGTGGATGTTGTGCCTGCAGATGACTCTTCAGTAAGAAAATTGAGCTTTTAATTTGTTTTGTCTGCAAATACAGCGACTTCATTGAAAACTTCATTTGTGCTATTTTACTGATCAAGGTCTCCAGCACCTTATGGTTTAGAATCACACACTCCAGACCACTGCTGAGACATGTGAGAATATTGGTACTTGATTAGCATGATCATTAGCAAAATGCCATCTTTCCATTCTATCCATGGTATGTCTCTCTGAAGAAGACATCCTCTACAGCACTGCCAAGACATCTACAGTAGTTGATTTGGTTCATTTGGCCTTGTACTACAACTTACTGACCATAGTTGGCATTCCTTGCTTTACATCGCATTAATGGACGTTTAGTAAACTTGCTGTCCTGCTGGAGGGGAACAAGAGAATGAGAACTGAAAAGGCTGGGATTTGATTCAGAGGCAGCTCAAGCCAAGTCCATGACAGACAGGAGAAGACAGAACATCTTGTTACCCAGTGTGCCACATGGGCCTTAGAAGTTCATGAAACTCGCTGCACAGCAAAGAAAACGAACACTAAAGCAAACTGTAGCACAGGAAAGCCAAGCCAAGCCAGGCAGGGCAAAACAAAGCAAAGCAAAGCAACACAGAGCAGAGCAACACTAATCCTGCAGTCTTAGGGTGGGGCTGGAGACAGGTGCAGTACAGGCTGCCTCTCACTTGAAGGGAAGGGCCATACTGCTCCGGTCCTGGGTGGCTGAGGGGGGTAGGGCATCCCAGCGGTGGTGCAGACTCCATGTGAAGCCACCCTTCACCATCAGACCTGCCCTGTACAAAAAGGTCTTGGCATCGATCATGTCCACCATGGGCACCACTACAGTGTGGGCATTGTCTTGGACTCGTGCAAGCAGTGGCTCCAGCCAGTTGACATTGGCCTCAATGTGGCTATCCAGAAAAACCAGCACCTGAAGAAGTCACCAGGAAGAACAAGCACTGTCAACAAGTTAGCAACTATATCTGAGAGTCAGGCAAACTAAACACTCATTTTGGTGGCTGTCTGCACAGATACGTCATTGTGCATTAACTCTTAACGTCCCATAAGGAATTTCACAACTACAAGCCCCAGTCCTGTAAGGTTTTAGAGAAAATGACACACAACATGGTTGACTTAATAAAAAAATTCTGACTTCTATAATATTGTATGGAATTGTATGAAATCTTTTGTGTGTAGTCAGAAATGAATGTTGGTCATTCTAAGATCAAGTACAGAGTGTTTTTGATATTTTTCTTTGCATTATTTGCATGTAATTAGCATAATTACAAGTAAATTAATGGAAATAGACCAAACAATCATTTTCTATAAATATAAACACTGTGTAATTTGTTTGTAACAATTTCTTGACATAACATTGGCATTCACTGGCTGTCTCAGCTCACAGCGCTTGCACCTGATGGTGCTGCAGCTGTGTGAATGATCGTTGATGATTGTTACGTTGCCATTCTGCCTTGCTTTAAGTCTAGTCATGGATCATGACAAACATTTCCTCTGGCAAGAGTTGCAGAAAATACTCTACAGGTTCTGCATCAAGTAATAATAATAATAATAATAATAATAATAATAATAATAATAATAATAATAATAATAATAATACAGAATACTTATACGCACATACCTTCCCTAATAGGCAAGCTCATGGTGTTTACAATGAAAAGTCCACACTCATACAAAGCATTCCAACACTCGCACACTGTACAGTAGAAATAACAGAAGAGTTAAATACAATACAATTAAGTAACATAGCAGGCAATAAACAAAACACGAAACATAGAAGAGGCGCCTTGTGAAGCACCTCACTGCTCGTCAGGAAAGACTGACCGGAACAGGTGTTCCTTAAGGGAGGTTTTGAACTGGGACATGGAATCAGAGTGACGGACAGGGAAAGGTAGGCTATTCCACGTTACAGGGCCGATGTAAGAAAAAGCTTGCTGTCCTTGGGTTTTCTTTTTGCGACGGGGGACATTTAACGTTTTGGTGTCTGCAGCTGAATGGTTGTTTCTAGCGGGGGTGTAGGCAGTGAGAATTTCTTTGAGTGTATGTGGTGCAGTTTGATTGATGTTTGTGAAACAACTGCTGCAACAAAAGGATCGTTAGAAAAAATCCTCCACAGTACTAAAATCATCATCCGGTGCAGACGAGGAAATATCATACCCACAGGTTGACAGAGAGGAAGTATTTAACCCACAGGTCTGATAAATCACTTGTGTGGGCACGGGAAACCGTTGCATCATGCTGAGCCAACTCTTCGAGTCTAACAAGTCTAGATCGAACCATTTCAATAAAAAATGAATCACTGCCTCAACCATAGTCGGCATTATCGTCTGCCATCTTAGCAATGGAGAACTCCCACAAAAATTGAGCGAAAAAGCCAAATAATTCAGTACAAATTGATCAAAATCTGTTAAAAAAATTCACCAGGATGCATTAACAATGCAGTAATTTCCTTCAGTCATTGAGAGCTTCCAGCCTGAGTAATCTCCCTTGGTTTCTTAGGCATGAATCACGAGTGGATACAAGCAGCATAGGATTTAGTCTCAGGAGCGGTTAGGAGCCGAACAGGGCGTTAAGAGTTAATACATTTTTCAAGCCTTTGTGTGCTTCAATTGTAAAACAAATCAAAGAAAAATGTGGTTGCCCACTCAGGCCAGTCTGGATCAAATTTTCCTTGCCAAAGAATATATCTGGATGCTCCAGGCAATTGGACAGTCATTATATCGTTATAACCTGTGTGAAAACGGCTCCTGAAACAGCCAAAATCATAGAGAGGACAGACAAAACAGTCTTGGACCTCAGTTAAGTCCAAACCTGTGACCCCCCAATGAACATCCAACTACTGTGTCACTAGGTCCCTGACAAATTCTGAAAAGCCAGTACATGTATCTAGGTGTCACTATGCCATCACTACTCGTGGCATAACGTGCCTGAAAACTGCATCCCCATGAGTCTGCAATTCTCTCCTGCAGTAGGAAGTCTCTCTCTCTCTCCCTTACTGCTCAGTATGTCGTGATAGTCAGATATAGAAGTTTCCAACACACAGTCAATGCCCTGCTGGAGACAAAGAAAGTTTGGGACCCCCAGAAGACTTCCACATTGGCCACCATTGCATGCCAAAAGACATGGCAGCATAGACAGCCATAGATTGACTCAACTAGCATGTAGCTCATCATGTTTTGGAAAATAAAAGAAACAACCACACACTGGCAAACTTGCAAATGATGGTGATAGCAAAGCATGTCCAGCCTTGCAGATGTCGTACTGAACCAGGATCATGTTCTTGAAGATGTGTTCGGATCTGTCTGCCTCTGTGTGTGTGTGTGTGTGTGTGTGTGTGTGTGTGTGTGTGTGTGTGTGTGTGTGTGTGTGTATGTGTGTGTGTGTGTGTGTGTTGGGAAGATGACAGGACAGTTGCAGGAGACTGCTAATGCTAACTGTGGGTGAGGCAATCCAGCAGGCGCTGATCATAGGCAGCTATCATTACATAGTGGACACTCCCCTGTGGAACTTCATGCTACTTGGGGATGGATGGATGGTGTGTTATGGCTTATCAGCCTTTGTAGGCTATTTAAGGCCATTAAGCACGAAAATCACCGGAATAGTTTAGAGTAAACGTAATCCAGTCACGGCATCCCTAGTTATTCACCTCTTACGAACCGAGTCTGTCTATCCATCTGTCTGTCCATGGCCATCCATTAATTTTTCTGTCTGCCCTTTGGCCCATCACTACATCTGTCTGTGGAAAATGGCAGACTGCAGATTCAACTTCTACTGCCACAGGTGCCAAGCATCTGAGTGCAGGCTACAGCCTCACTTCTGGCACCATCTCAACCAAAATTTTGGAGCACCATCATGCATGAATGCATGGTTGCATTTGTGTGTGCATGTCTGCATATGTAATGCATGTGCCTGTGTGTAAATATCACAGTATCTGTCTGTTGATCAATCTGTCCATCCATCTGTCTGCCTGTTCACCCATCTGTCTGCCTACCTTCCTACCTGCATAAACTGTGAGAAATAAGGCTAAAGTAGGCAAAACAGTCTTTGAGCAAATGCTGAGAAAAGTCATATATGATGGTTTTCCTGAACTTGACTGTAAAAAATTAGACTTCTTCTATGAGCATGCTGGTTTTTTTTCCGGAATTTGCATGAATTAATAAATAACATTGTGGGTGACATATATATCATTTAATCATGTTTATGACTTTAGCCTTGTTTCTTCATGCACAGTCACAAATATGCAACACAACAACAGTTCAATGCAACCCCAACCCAACAATTACAAGGGCAGAAAAAGAAAAGAGGCAACAGGAATACAGGGGGATCCTAATTCAAAATGTATCTGAAAGACAGGGGGGGGGGGGGGGGGGGGGGGGGGGGAATTCAAAGTCAAGGCAACAGATGGTCAACAACAAAGTGCTGTGCTTACCGCCCCAGTAGCCAGACGAGCACCTTGGATTCTTGCACAGATGAGGCCAAGCCGTTCCTTGCTGCGATGGAGATGCACCTGAGGCAGGTGCTTCTGTACATACTCTGTCAGCGGCTGTGCCAGATGCTCTGCAACAGATGTAGATGACATGCAGCCCAGCAAGACATGTCGTTGGTCACCAGACCCACTCCCCTATTCCATGACCAACTTCAACATCTTTTTCAGGGAAATCAAGTTAGATATTACAATATTGATAAATATCAACCTGATGTAAAGAAAAGATAAGCAGATAACCAAGTTGTTGGCTACGTCCATGCCTGAGGTCTGAACTTTTTATGTCCCCTGCAGGCTTACAGCTCTGTATTAGAAACATATACTTGATCAAAATTACATCAACATCTCTAAACATGTCAAAAGAATTGGAAGAAAAAACCCAAAATACAATACAGTTTCAGCATACACAAGGGTCTCAAACAGAATAAAGTTCAACTCATTCCCTTTTCATGGTTTAAAAAAAAAAAAAAGGTCATCAAAGCCATTTTAAAACATGATACTTTTTCTTTCTCAATATTCCTCCCAAGATCCCTACACTTCCTCAAGACTGATTTCCTCTCCTATCCTTCCTTCACATCCTCCCCTTTCTTTTGCCCTGTAGGTGAGGGGAGAGAATTAGAGCCAGCACGTCCCCTACGTGATTGGTTAGAAGTGAATGAGGAAAGAAATAGTGACTACTTGCTCTTACTCTAACCAGCTTTGGTGAGTTGTGTGCTTAGTGGTCTTTAACTCTTAACGTCCCTTAAGGAATTTCACAACTACAAGCCCCAGTCCTGTAAGGTTTTAGAGAAAATGACACACAACATGGTTGGTTTGTTAAAAAAATTCCTACTTCTATAATTGAATAGATCTGCAAGAAATTTTTGTGTGTGGTAAAAAATGATTGATGGTCATTCTAACATCACATACAAAATGTTTTTGATATTTTTCTTTGCTTAGTTTGCATGTAATTAGCATAGTTTGAGCATAATGTTAATTAATGGAAATAGACCAAAAATGTATATATATATATATATATATATACTAAGAAAAAACAAGCCAGCAAACAAACAAGCCTTACTTAACGTCAAATTTTCGGCTGAAAGCCTTCCTCAGGACTGAAGGGTTTGACAAATCATCACCTATCCAATCCGAAGTGTTTACGTCACGCATGACGACATACGTGTGCAACACGTATATAGTTTGAGCATAAGGTTAATTAATGGAAATAGACCAAAAATGTATATATATATATATATATATATATATATATATATATATATATATATATATAAACACTGTGTAATTGGTGATGATTTTGTAACAATTCCTCAACATCACATCAGCAATCGCTGGCTGTCTCAGTTCACATCGTTCGCTTCACTAGCATTGGTAATTTGGCAGCTGAATGATGCCCATCAGAAACAGAATGCCCAGAAAGGCTTCCCAGCCCTCCATGGAGGTTTTGAATGTTCCGTTGCCATTCTGCCTTGCATACAGTCTCCTCATGGATCATGATGAACATTTCCTCTGGAAAGAGTTGCAGAAAATACTCTACAGGTTCTGCATCAAGTCTGAGTGGTACTCGTGGATGCCTCTATGAAAGAATTGTTAGCAAACTCCTTGACAATGTCTGACCATTCTGCAACGCTGAAATCATCATCCGATGATGAAGTTGAAATAATTTGCTCATGGAAATCTGATAAATCACTTGTGTGGATACGGGAAACAATTACATTACTCTGAGCAGAGTCTCTGAGTCTAACATTTCTAGATCGAACCATGTTGATAAAAAATGAATCACTACCTGAACAGTCTGAATTTCTGTCCGCGATCTTTGCAATGGAGAGTGTGGCTAGGGAATGTTGACAAGGAGGGAACGCTGGTCGAAAATGGAAATGTGCTTTGTCACAACAATTCATTCCCATGTACTAGATCGAGGCTATCCTTTCAAACTAATGAATAAAAAGTCTGTGGGAGCGGAATAAATGGAGAGATAACACACAAGTCTGGGAGAGTGGACCAACATGCGCCAAGCTCCATCATGTCTGCAGCTTTGCTCAATCGTCTGTGAGCAGGGGTTTCTTTTTGCAGTGCTGCATACTGTAGTAATGCCAGATTTAAGGAAAGCTGCCGATAAAATTCCTTTTTTCATTTCCCTTCCAACTTTCAGAGGTGACGAGTATGGGTACAGAATTGTGGGCGCGCAGACCTGTTGAGTAAATACGTTAGTATTTGCACAAGGCACCTGTGCTCAGACCATTTTGAAGCAAACCAATTCACAAGATGGAAAAGAAAAGACTGAATCGGAATGCAGTTCCAACAAAATTTGATGTACCCAATCTACCAATGCTGTTAACAACAGAGACCTGATCCAAAAGGCAGATCACAAACTGGACCCCAGCAAGAAAGAGAAGCTGTGTGCTGAAACTGCTGCACACTGTCACAAAGAAGCCACTGAACACGAGAGAGAAAGTTCAGGATCTGTTGATCCCAAAGATCCCAACAATGAGACACCAAAAGTGGATATTTTGAAAAGAAAACATGCAAGAGCCCAGAAATAATTGTGTAGAAGAAAGAAGAGAGACAGGAATACAAAAGAAAAGCTACAATGAAAAGAGAAAGCTGCAGGACCACAATATGCATCTATGCCAGCAGAGGAACTGGAAAGGAGATAATCTTTTTTTCTCTGGTACATCACTAGTTTCTGTGTAACCAGCTTTGTCTTGACCACCAGAAAAGGCCAGGGCGCAGGTAGAAAGATAATGACAAAACTGTTCCCTGTAGATGGATTGCAAAGTTTCCAGAGAGGATTGCCTGCACAATTAGGTGCACATAATCACTATTATATTTCCTTAAAATATTATAGATAACACTTTTCTCATATCTTAAAAGTTAATTTAGACAATTCATTTTGTCGAGCTGAAAACCCACAACATTTGCCAAAAGTACAGAAAATGACACAGATGTTTTGACTTTGTGTGTGTGTGTGTGTGTGTGTGTGTGTGTGTGTGTGTGTGTGTGTGTGTGTGTGTGTGTGTGTGTGTGTGTGTATGTGTGTGTGTGTGTATTTGTCGATCCAAGCCATGTGTTTCAAGGAGCCAGCACTGCAGCCACCACTGCAGCCATAAGGGAGATAACTCTGTCAATGTAATCGCTTTTGCTCATTAGCACAAAGTGAACCATCTTGGCATGTAGGATCTTTGTTCCAAGTTTGAAACAGAAATATCTCCATTTGGATGTAATGCAGAAAAAGTATTAAAAAAGAAGAAAAGAAAAGAGCCAAGTCTTCATAGCTATTATTGGCAAGAAACAAAGCGTGTGAGAAATGCAATGGAGGCAAAGCTGTGTACCATTCACAAAAATAGAAACTAATATGCACTTCAGGAATCATGCAAGCTGTCCTCCTCAGTTGGGTAAGAACACTAGTGAAGGATTATGGAGACTGCCTGCTGACGGCAACAATAAAAGATTATGCCACCTTGTGGCAACAGCACCATGGGAGTTAGGCAAATAGAGGTAACTTGAATCCATGAGAATTACTCAAACATACATTAACCCTCTTACCACCAGACCTCCCGGTGCGTCCTGCAAAAAATGGCTATTCTCTCCCTTAGACGTCCTGGCCGGCACATCCCGCAAGAAACCACACTCACACTGGAAGCTGCCAAGTTTTCCATGGTATCAGTAATCTCGTGAGATTTCAAGCATTAGCTCCGCAGTGAATAGGCCATATGCTGCCATTTTGAATAATTTTTAAATGAAATTTTGAAACATCGCAATGTCGGGCAAGCCCCAGCCTGCACATTTTTGGCCAAGATAGCAATGCAGAAAGCGTTGAATTACCGCTGTTAGAACTGGAATAGGACAATGAGAGTGACCTAGATCCAGAGATTCTGACTAGCAAGGTCGACAGCGATCATCTATGATTAAATGGACTCACAATCTGACTCAGATCACACGAGAAGTTTGCAGAGGAAGTGGGCGTGCTTCTCGACCTGCTTGTCGGTGTGTCAAAGTCTGATTTTCTTGAAATATTTCTAGATGATTCATTTTCCCAACATGTTGTGAAGCAGAAAAACTTTATGTATGCTGTTTAAAACTAATAAATACAGGTGGAAGAGAGTTGTGAAGACCAAGTGTGGAAAATCACCACTGCCAAAGAAATCAAACTCTTCTTCACAGTCAAAATGTTTTAATTACATTTGTCTCTATTTCATTTTGAATTTGATGTTGTCTTCTATGATCTTCCCTGGTGAGGTACTGTGTTTTTTTTTAATCATAAGGCAGTGTGTATGGTCAAGGGGGAGTTAACTCTTTACTTGCAAGGACTTTAGATTGTGGCTGTAGTGTAGATAAGATGTTGTAATGATGGTTTTGGGAATGGAACTGAGGGTTGAGGGACTGCATCTTTTTAGAGATTCTTAGCTACTCTGTATTTTAATTTTTTGGTGCCCATTATTTGAGCCTCAAAGGAAAGATGAGCATTTCTTATGTAAGAGAAATATGTTATCAAAAGGAAGGTATTAAAACTTTTGTGAAAAAAAAAGTTTTTTATATTTTATTTATATTTAAGGTAACCGTTAAATTTACATGGTTGCCTCCCTTTTTGTGGGGTTTAGAGTTAGTTTCTTTACCCAAGGTAATGGTGGTGAGAGAGTTAACCATCATCAAATTAATGTAATGCATTCTACTGTGATGTACTATTATTTCCACACCAGGGTGCAGCACAGTCAATAAAATTTTCACAGTGTGTGACAGATTCAGAAGTGCCTTGAGCAAAATCTTGATCTGTATGGTATGTTCATCAACTTTTGAACAAGGCCTTCAAACATTGTCTGGTCAGTGCTGACATGCTATGGATGCACTCGCAAGTTCATCCAGATCATCAGGTTCTTTCACAATGGCATGACTGGGCAGGTCCTGTCAGACGGTAACCAGTCTGAACCCTTTGTATTTGCCACTGGAGTGAAGCAAGGCTGTGTCTTGGCTCCAGGCCTCTTCAACCTCTTCTTCACCTGCATTCTGAGGAAAGCAGTGCAGGACCTCCACAAAGGAATATACAGCCGGCACTGCTTTGATGGCTCCATTTTTCATCTCCATCGTCTCAATGCAATGACCAAGACACACAGCACTCTTATTCAGGAAGCACTGTTTGCAGACGACTGCGCTCTGATGGCACTCGGCCCCAGTGACCTGCAGACCATGCTGAATGAGTTAGCTGAAGCATTAAGGTGATTTGGTCTGACCATCAGCCTCAGGAAAAATAGATCCTCTTCCAGCCAGCCCCAGCCAGCACTGCATCTTCACCACCAATCTATCAAGAAGGTATGGAACTGAGGTCTGTCGACAGCTTCATGCACCTGGGCAACATCATTTCAAATGACAGCCAACTCGACAGGGAGATCACGGCGAGGATCAGCAAGGCAAGGCAAGCCCTTAGAAGACTTCACTGCAGAGTTCTCAGTCACCACAACACATTCCTGCCCACCAAGTTTAGAGTATGCAAAGCTGTTGTCCTCACTTCCCTCCTTTATGGGGTGAGATCTGGACTGTATGCCGCCAGCACATTAGACAGCTGGAAAGGATCCACTTGCATGCCCTTTGATCCATCCTGGGCATATAGTGGCAGGACAAAGTGACTAATAGTAAAGTCCTGGAGAGTGCAAAGAGCCAATGCTGCTGGTTTCCCACCTCAGATGGTCGCGTCACTTCATTAGGATGAGCAACAATCACATCCCGAAGCAGCTATTCTTTGTCAAAGTGGGAGAAGAAAAGTTGGTCGGCCACACACGTGCTCTGGAGGCAATATGAAGGAATATCTGAGATGGTGAGTATTGGACTGCTCAAGCTTCACGAGACAGCACAGACGAGCAATCACTAGCAAGGCATCATTGGCGCTGGAGGAGGAGAGTTGCCAGCATCATGCAACCGCCCATGACACAGCGTCGGCAGCCCCTGTGATGGCCGCAGACTTCTGGTGCCCCACCCGCTTGAAACTTTGCTGCTCCAGACTGGGTCTGCAGGGCCCCAATGGACCCAAAGGGCTGGGAGCTGAACCGATCTTTCTTGAAGCAAGGGACAACCCAAAATGAAGACAAAGATAAGAGAAAAGGTGACCCTGAGTGGGAATTTGACAGAATCTCAAAGTCTACCAAATACAGGCGACACATGTCTCTGACAACTTAGCCAGGCATTACCTCACAAACTGTTCCAGTGACTGGCTGAGTTTGTCATGCATGCTCTCTCTCTTTCTCTGTGAGTCTATGTTTTGACTTTACATCGGTCATGCAGGGGTGGTGACGTTTTGACTTTTCACAAGCATAAAGATGATAACCAATAGGATACTTAGATTTTTTGAAAGCATGAGCCAATTAGCTGAATTCAACCCTGGCAGGCACGGACGTCCAAAGTAGTGTTTGACTGCATCATTCAGTTCTGGATGGCGTCATTTTTGAGAGAGGGGCAAGATTGGTCTTGGGCAAGAGGTTGGGCATTGAATGCGAGTGAAAGATTTGAAAGGATCCCCGATCTCAGAATGAGGTGATTTGCTTCAAGGACGGAATGTCTGAGCCCCACTTATCAGACACAACTCTTGGTGGAGACTGAGTGTTGAATCAACACAATGTTGGCTGGCAGTAGCTACCTACTGTGACAAACGTTATGCCGATACAAGAGGAAGAACGGTTGACGTCTGCCCTCTATATCTGATGGACTCCAGCTATGAGTCGCCCTGGCCTCCTTTGATGACCCAGGATGATGCCGTCCCAACCCTCCCTTCACCCAAGACCCACACCTTGTGTCAGTTGTCACCTCACCTGTTGAACAACAACCACCAGGGTCAACGGTCCTGACCCCTTCAGCATTTTTGAACTCTTTTCCCAGATAAGTTAAACTTTTTAGAATTGTGGATGTCTGCTCTCATCTTCTCTGTTGTCAAAGTTCGTCCTTAACCCATTCCTGACGGGAGACGTATATATACGTCTCAGCTGAACAGCCGCCGTCACCGGCAGACATATATATGTTACAGGCCTTATGTTAAACCAGGCATTAAGTGTAATGACTGAACATTTCAGTCATTAAACGAAATAACTATTTCACTAAGTCATTTCATGAAATGACTAAAATCTCTAGGCATTACACATAATGCCTGACATTTTGAGGTTCATATTACACTTGTTGCCTGGATTGCTTTTTAGGCAACAAATAAAATAACCTGAGTGAGAGTTTAAGACTTGTTTTCGACCAATGCCGGTTACATTCTCTGATGAGTCAGTGAGTGATTAATCACAATCCATATTTCAGCCAATGAGTGATTGATTAATCACATTAAAGTGTTCCTCTTTCAATCAATAAGCGAGTTTATATTAATCACATTCTCTGTTGTGGATGCTTGGTGTCAGATCATATTCACATTCAGGTCAGTCAGATCAGAATGGAGCAAACAGAACAGCAGCCCACTGACTATGAAAGTTTGTTCAAAAGAGAATTATACAATTTATTTGAGAAGAACAACAGACTCTTCATAACAAAGGATGCGTACTTTCAAACAATACAGGATCTGAAGACAGGTTCCAAGTCTCGCAAGGGATACTACTACCTTCTGAACAAGTAAGTGATTTTATAATGGTTGGCAGGACTTGTTACATGTAGTTATACGTAGCTTCCTCCCTTAAAAAAGTAAATATAACATCTTTATTGCCAATCAGAGGGAAATGCGAAGTTGCTCCAGCCGCTATTAAAAAAATAATTTAGACAGCTACTGAACAATTAGCAATCACCAATCATGTTTGTTATTGCAGGTACGGAGTGACATCGAGAGGCTAATCAAAAGACGCAAAACCCCTGATGAGCGGCCATTGTACTACGTCTCTATCGAGGACACATATGACGCCATCAAGAGAGCCCACATTGCCACTGGCCATGGTGGACGCGACAAAATGACAAAACATCTTGCTGACAAATACGCCAACATCACCAGAGATGCCATTATCCTGTTCAAGTCTTTCTGTGCAGTATGCCAGGAAAAAACCAAGCGCCCAGTTGCCAAAGGAGTCGTCGTTCGACCCATTCTCAGCAGTGACTTTAACTCGAGAAGTCAGGTTGACCTCTTGACATGCAGTCCAAAGCTTGTGGTTCCTACAAATGGATAATGGTCTATCAGTGCCACTTGACCAAATTCGACGTTATCCGCCCCATCACTACTAAGAGAGCTGTGGAAGTCGCGTTTCAGCTTCTGGACATCTTCCTTCTTTTTGATGCCCCTGCCATACTGCAAAGTGACAATGGGTCGGAGTTCACTGCTGGCGTCATCAAAGAGTTAAAGGTCATGTGGCCAGAGCTGGCCATGGTGCACGGGCGTCCGAGGCACCCACAGAGTCAAGGCTCTGTGGAGAGAGCAAATGGTGACATTAAAGACATGTTAATATCTTGGATGTCCGACAACAACTCCCAAGATTGGACTGTTGGAATCAAGTTCATTCAACAAATTAAAAATGCGTCTTATCATGCGGGGATTAAACGTACCCCATACACTGCCATGTTTGGCACATAACCCAAGGTCGGACTCACTTTATCATCCCTACCACGGGAAATCATCGAGCGGCTCGAGTCTGAGGAGGACCTGCTCAGAGCTATTAGAGCACCCCAACCACATGATCAGCTCCCAGCAGGCGGTTCCCAGCCAGAAGATCAAGCAGTCGACTCCATGGACGGAGGTCTGTCGTCTGCTGTCAGTTGTGGGATCTCCAGTCACGACAACCTCGGTGAGCAGACATAAATAACCCTCTGACACTTATTATGTCATGGAAGCAACATGTCTCTTTGTATGTCTCACTTTACTTCTATTCTCTCCTATTGTTTCTTGCAATTTTAAAAAGTTATTTCTCATTTTCTCCCATGATAAAATGAACATATTAATTTTTATTCTGTGAACAGACGATCATCTCCCAGGCAATTCCCAGCTACAGCCAGACGATCAGCTCCCAAGCGGTTCCCAGCTACAACTAGACAATCCGCTCCCACGCAGTTCCCAGCTACAGCGAGACGATCAGCTTCCACGCGGTTCCCAGGCAGACGATCAGCTCCCAGATGATGTCACACCACCACAGGCAGATGAAGAGCTCTCAGACGGCGCACAGCTTCAGAATCTGGCATCACCACTCAGTCTCTCACCACTTGTACTTAGGCGACGCACGATTATGATTGAAAGGAAGAGGGCAAAAGAGTGTCTGACCGACCAGGCTGGGCGAATGGTTAAACGATCACGCATAGAGATGCAATCTGGAAACATTGGAGATAATGTGGCTGTTCCAATTCCCATGGTAAACAGGGGCAGGGGTGATCTCCGAAACATCCTAGGTGTCATCATCGACAAGAATGAAAATGACCTCTACACCATTGCCACAAGACAGGGTATCCTTTCTAAT
>JAWQFJ010028707.1:5000-17500 GCA_034096865.1 Theodoxus fluviatilis
AGCCGGATCAGACATTCCACCCGGGTGATGGCACTGAGGGTGTTTCCCAAGAGAAAATAATGTGATGGCTAGCACATTCAAGCATTCTGGACGCAAGACTTGCAGCACTTTGAAACAATAACATTGACAACATGGGCTTTATGGTGGGGTCTGTAGGGGCTTTATGGTGGGGTCTGTAGGGGCTTTGTGGTGGGGTCTGTAGGGGCTTTATGGTGGGGTCTGTGGGGACTTTGTGGTGGGGTCTGCAGGGACTTTGTTCTAGGGTCTGTAGGGGCTTTGTGGTGGGGTCTGTAGGGGCTTTAAGATGGGGTCTGTATGGACTTTGTGGTGGGGTCTGTAGGGGCTTTATGGTGGGATCTGTAGAGACTTTGTTCTAGGGTCTGTAGGGGCTTTGTGGTGGGGTCTGTAGGGGCTTTAAGATGGGGTCTGTATGGACTTTGTGGTGGGGTCTGTAGGAACTTTGTGCTGGGTCTGTAGGAACTTTGTGGTGGGGTCTGTAAGGACTTTTTTCTAGGGTCTGTAGGGGTTTTGTGGTGGGGTCTGTAGGGGCTTAATGATGGGGTCTGTGGGGGCTTAATGGTAAAGTCTGTAGGAGCTTTATGGTGGGGTCTGTAGGGGCTTTGTGGTGGAGTCTGCATTGTGGTGGGGTCTGTAAGAACTTTTTGGCGGGGTAAAAAAAAGGTAAAGGTGTGATTTTATATAGTGACGAACACCCTTGTCTGGGTCTCAAAACGCTTTACACTTTACCCCCTGATCACTGGGCATCTTGATCAATCCTCACTGGTCCCTCACAACAAGCATAGTGACAGACATTTAAGACGCACACAGTCAGGTACCAGCACCAACTCCGCTCCCTGGGGAGTATTCCAACCCAATGCTGGCGCTTGGCCGCATACAAGGGTTAATCGCACTACGTTTTGCCAACATTGCCCTCACAGGTACCCGGTTGTACTCCTGGGTGGGGAGAAGCAATGCGAGTTAAGCATCTTGCTCAAGGATGCAACTCTGGGAACCGCGCAGCGTCGAACGCCGTACCCAATGGCCGGAAGCGACTGTAGGTCCAGGGCGCTAACCACTCGGCCATATGACCTCAGGGGTCTGTAGGGGCTTTGTTTTGGTATCTGTAGGGGCTTAATGGTGGGGTCTGTAGGAGCTTTATGGTGGGGTCTATAGGAGCTTAATGGTGGGGTCTATAGGAGCTTTATGGTGGGGTCTGTAGGAGCTTTATGGTTGGGTCTATAGGAAGTTTATGGTGGGGTCTGTAAGAGCTTTATGGTGGGGTCTGTAAGTGCTTTATGGTGGGGTCTGTAGGAGGTTTATGGTGGGGTATGTAGAGCTTAATTAATGGTGGGGTCTGTAGAGGCTTATTGGTGGGGTCTATAGGAGCTTTATGGTGGGGTATGTAGGAGCTTAATGGTGGGGTCTGTAGGAGCTTAATGGTGGGGTCTATAGGAGCTTTATGGTGGGGTCTGTAGGAGCTTTATGGTGGGGTCTGTAGGAGCTTTATGGTGAGGTCTGTAGGAGCTTTATGGTGGGGTCTGTAGGAGCTTAATGGTGGGGTCTATAGGAGCTTTATGGTGGGGTCTGTAGGAGCTTTATGGTGGGGTCTATAGGAAGTTTATGGTGGGGTCTGTAAGAGCTTAATGGTGAGGTCTATAGAAGCTTTATGGTGGGGTCTGTAGAGGCTTATTGGTGGGGTCTATAGGAAGTTTATGGTGGGGTCTATAGGAAGTTTATGGTGGGGTCTGTAGGAGCTTTATGGTGGGGTCTGTAGGAGCTTTATGGTGGGGTCTGTAAGAGCTTTATGGTGAGGTCTGTAGGAGCTTTACGGTGCGGTCTGTAGGAGCTCCCTGGTGCGGTCTGTATGGGCGCTATGGTGCGGTCTGTAGGAGCTTTATGGTGCAGTCTGTAGGAGCTTTATGTTGGGGTTTGTAAGAGCTTTATGGTGCGGTCTGTAGGGGCTCTATGGTGCGGTCTGTATGGGCGCTATGGTGCGGTCTGTAGGAGCTTTATGGTGCAGTCTGTAGGAGCTTTATGTTGGGGTCTGTAAGAGCTTTATGGTGCGGTCTGTAGGGGCTCTATGGTGCGGTCTGTATGGGCGCTATGGTGCGGTCTGTAGGAGCTTTATGGTGCGGTCTGTAGGGCCTTTATGATGCGGTCTGTAGGGGCTTTATGGTGCGGTCTGAAGGAGCTTTATAGTGCGGTCTGTAGGGACTTTATGGTGGGGTCTGTAGGGGCTCTATGGTGGGGTCTTTAGGAGCTTAATGGTGGGGTCTGTAGAGGCTTAATGGTGGGGTCTATATGAGGTTTATGGTGGGGTCTGTAGGAGCTTTATGGTGGGGTCTGTAGAGGCTTAATGGTGGGGTCTATATGAGGTTTATGGTGGGGTCTATAGGATGTTTATGGTGGGGTCTTTTATGGCGTATCTTTTCAATCGTGCGTGGAATAGGTAAATATTATCCTTATAAGGAGTTTCCATGGTGATTATTAGTTTCCAGGCAAAAAAGGGGGACAAAATACATTTTAAGAGAAGAAAAAGTTACATTATGACCATGGAATAAAAAGCAGAATCTATCTTAGTTTTGTCCATCTGTGGGTTGGTGAAAATATTAATCCCATCGGTCTTCCAAAGCAATGTCAAAATGGAAAGACAAGGGATACTGAGAATTGACCCGCCCTCTCCCTTAACATTGACCTGAAGAAGGAGTTTCCCTCCAGAAGCTTGCCAATTCTCTGCACCTTTCAACGCTGGGCTCGACGCCATTGCCTAATATTCAAAAGCGTACTCTACGCTCTACGACGCCGGGCTTGACACCAACGCCACGTAGAGCCAAGCCACTCGCTCCGTCTACAAGTGCCGTCAGCCCTTCCACAAACGGCCCTCTTCAGGGCCTCTATTTCTCTCGAGAGAATACAATTAGTCAGATTCCGGTCGTGCTCTTTCTTTTTCTTTTCTTTATCGCAACATTTCCAGTGATTATATACTCCATGGTTTTAGCCTACAAAGCTCATAGGCCCTAAAACTCTACACATATTCATCTCTTTGCAGACTGGACTGTTGACTAGGATTATGCTTCCCGATAAAGGGCTTGACTTGCATAAATCAGTCATGACTAGAGACCAATATATTATCTTGATGAACAATTCGGTGATGCAAAATTGTGATTATAATGTTTTCATAATAAAGTCATTTCAAAACAATATTTACCAAAAGCTTTCCGCGATTAAGGCAATGAAGATATCAAAACGTTATGTGGGGCAAACATGTACATGCACAGGTTGCCACAGAAACAGGGAAAGAGAAAACGATCACGGGCTCCTTCATCCCATTGATTCTTTAATATTATCAAACTGTTTGGGAGACAGCTGAAGTTCATTACCTCATTACAGGTCTCGGGGTGCGCCTGAGATAACCAAATGAAAGAGTCACAGGAAATCAGGCCTGTAGTAAATACAGCAAGCAGTAACATATTTGATTTCTTTGTGTCACTCCACTTGAGGACTGAGCTAAGAATAGACCCAACGCGTCTCCCAACGCGATTTGTAAGTGGCGTTTAACTAGTAAAATCGTGACTAGATTCCTATTCGAACCAGCTCTAATGATTCGTCGTCATCAATGGCCTTAAATTGCATTCCAAGGCTTATGGACCGTAAAACTTCATCCATACTTCCTTCCTTACGTCTTTGAATCACACCACACTCTCCACAGAATTATTACTAACAAAAAGTGCCTTGGTGAGTGAATGCTTGGAGCACTACTAATAAACAGTTGTGAGCCGTTTTACAAATATATTATCTTCTCTTTCCATTTGGATGATTTTGAGCTACTTTGGTGAGGAATGTGTAAGGTGTGAATCTTGAGACTTTCATTCCAGATGACGCGCAAGTGATTTATTTCTGTGTTGCTGTGAAAGAAAGGTACATATGTTACCTTTCAGCCTGCTCAAAAGTGCTCTTAATGCATTCATCCTATACGGAGTGATGGAGAACGCTTCTCATCTATCCGTCCGTTCGTATGTCCGTTCCTCTCTCCCTCTGTCCAAACTTCCATGTATGTGTCCATCCCACGCACTCGATCTTTTTGAACAAACTCAAGGAAAACCATGAGGAAAAAAAACCGTTCAAACTCGGCGGAGTGACTCATCAGCGAGTACATGTTTTCCAGTCTACGCTCACCCGACCGCACTCAATGTGCAACGCACAGAGTCCCCGAGGAAGGGTGACAGCTATCGAAGACTACACAGAGTCCCCGAGGAAGGGTGACAGCTATCGAAGACTACAAAAAGCGATGGAAATCAATCGCCTCACATCTGACATTTCCGCCATGGATCTTGTGACTGGACGCTTGCACTCGAGGACACTCGAGACAAGCGATCATTAATTGCGACTTAGGGGATAGTGTGCTTTCTATGAACTCTCCTGGCCTGGGAGTCTGCCGTTCCGTCTAGACACATAATGGACTCATCACTTCAGCGCACCTTGAAGTCACCGCAAGAGAGACTACCGTCTTCGTGGCAAGGCGAGCGTATTGATCGCTGAGCCAGCACATCACGTGGTCTCTCAAGACAGGACCGGAACAAGTCCTGGTGCTGCGATCCATTCATCAATATAGATCGTATCGTCATCGTAGATTTTAAAAAACTTTACAGCTTGCACTACCATGTCCTCAATAACGTGCTGTATTCCATTTAGTCATCCTGAAAATAGCAATAATACATGAGAATGAAAAGGAATTATTATTTGTCTGCTTAGGAAACTTTCGAAAGTGGGATGCCATGAATCACAAGATGTATGTGTGATTTTCAAAAAGCGACATCCCTTGAAAAATGCCGTTCAATATTCCAGGCAATGTACAAGAGGGCAGAAACAACATAGAGCAAGGCGAATAACAAAACTGTTCGAAGTTTTCGAGTAATCAGGACTTATTTTTGAATTGAAAATTGTACGATTTTCTAAGTCCCTTCCATTGGGTAACAAGAAGCGTGTTCTCTGTGGGTCGGAACGAGGAAAAACCCCTAATATTTCCCTACACGATTCGGATCAAACAAGTGCTTAGGGACTTTAAGTCTTGACTTGCTCATGATACTATTCCCATCCGTTCTAGTAATTTGAATGATCAGTGGTCTACCTTGCCTACAGAGAATTATAATTCAGACGAATCATACGTCAATCTGCCCCTCAATCCATCCATCCCTCAATTTGTCCTTTCAAATCTCCTTCCATCCATTCACCCAACCATTCATCCATCCATCCGTTCATACATCCATCTTTCCTTCCTATCATGCATCCATCGAACGTTTGATCGATCTATGCATCCATCCATCGGATATACAATACAATGGAGAGCGTTAAGCAGTTCTCATTCGTTGTGTTCACATATATAAATTAGGTCCACGAGTCAATAAGCAATGTATACACACACGAGTTCTTCAAAAGATGCTGGGGAAAAAAAGGAAAAGGTCACCAGATTTCTCCTAATTTTCTTCCACCAAGAAGCTGTTCATAAAGAATCTCAGCCTCTCGAGGAAAGGTCTGGGTTATGAGATGGAACTTTAGGGCACTCGGAATCCACTGCATGAAGGGATGGGAATTTTGGGAGGAGCAGAGGACAGGTCGTGCTGAACGATTATTCCTCGGATGCAACCCAATAAATAGACAGAGTGGACTCCCGAGATCAGCGAGGAACCACGCAAACCATTTCTCAGAAAGTGGACGCGCTGCTGCCGATGATGGATCGTGGAAGTGGTGGTCCTGGTTGTCTCATATTTCAGGAGTCCCTGATATGAGAAATAGTCATCTGGCTTTGCTCAGGTCTGGAGCTGACGAAGACCATACATCTTTCAACCCAAGTGGTCGCCACTCTCTCTTTCTCTCTTCCCTTCCCTGGACTTATTTCTCCAGAGCATCTCCACAAGACGCGCAAGATCGATCGCACTGTCTCCATTTTCCAATCCCTAGATATCGCTTCTTTCACTTAGCTAGAGACAGGATCACTACTTGTGGAAATATCTGCAGCTTGCTGTCATCTGACCACGGGGAAGGCTTGTTCTAAATGTGTCCGGGCCGGGAGGGAGGGAGGGGGTATGAGAGAAAGAGAGAGAGAGAGAGAGAGAGAAAGAAAGAGAGAAAAAGTGAAAGAGAGAGAAAAGAGAGAAAGAGAGAGAAAGAGAGAAAGGGAGAGGAAGAGTGAGAAAGAGAGAGGGAGAAAGATAAAGAGAGAGAAAGAAAGATAAAGAGAGAGAAAGAGAGAGAGAGAGAGAGAGAGAGAGAGAGAGAGAGAAAGGGGGGGAAGGGACGGACGGACAGACAGACATATATAATTAAAGAAAATTCGAAAATGAAATGCGAGAGAGCAACAGAGAATGAAAGAGAACGAGAACAAGGAAGATATAGAACGGATGATAATAGAGATAATGAGAGAGAGGTAGAGGGAAAATGAAAGAAAATACTAGAGAAATAAAGAAAGAGAATAAGATGAAGAAAAAATGAAATAAAAAGATGATAAAAGAGAGAGATAGAGACAGAGAATAAGAGAAAGACAGCTAGAGACAGAGAGAGAAGAGAGATAAATAGAGAGAATGAGAGATATAAAGAGAGACAGAGAAAGAGAGAGCAAAATAAAGCAGAGCAACTCAAATCACAGCAAAACAGAACAAAGCAGATCAGTGTGCAGCATAGACTGAGGGAAGGCCAAATTACACAGAGCACATGTAAAACTACACACACTAACATACGGACAAAACATCTGCGGTTACCATCAAATTCTTATTTTCATCAATACAATGAACGCGCACAGGCACACTGTCAAACACAGTTTCCTCTGAACTGCCAAAACACCAGCTGAATCTTGCAGATGAATGCTAAATGCATGTTCTCCAGGAATCCTCGTTACTATAGGATGCCTTCTAGTAGTTCTGTCTTTTTATGAAGATGCGGTGCTGTTGAGTTGCATTCATTATTACTTCATACGAAGACACTGCTGCAGTTAAGAAATCTGCAGGAAAATGACTAGTGTAGCACTGCTATGCTGTTTGGATGGACCATTGCAATATACACGGTCTTACAGCGTGTCGAACGCACAAGAGAGGACAGGCAACTACAATATTGACTGCCACAACAAGGTTTCCGAAGGTCAATTTTTATACATTCAAATCTAATTCGTTTCTGCAGAAGTTATCTATAAACATTGTTCTCTACTATTAGAATATTCACGTTCACCAGCTGATTTTAGATGTGGTTTTTGGGGGTGTTATTTTGAGAGTTAGTCCGAGTTTTACATCTCACACACCATGAAGCAAATTAGCAAATTCTTCATCATCAATGGGTAAAACTAAGAGGTGATTGTTTGATTTTTATGGCGCAATTTATATCACCCAAGTCTGGGTCTCAAATCGCTTTACACTTACAAAACGTATCTCCATCACTTCCGCTTTTTCTCCCCCGAACATGGAGAAGAATATCATGTAGGCCTACCTACATTTGTTGGTCAGATGAACTTGCCTATTAAAATATAATTTTGCATGGTAGTATTAGAAGATATCAAACACGGAGATATGAAGGTGCGGAGTCGAATAGGAAACGCATTTAAGGGAGAGGATTATCTTCAAGTCTCTTCTACTTATCTCCATATATATTTCCATATTGCGAGCTTGTGGGTGATAGAAAGATACATTCCAAACGATGTTTTAAATTTGTATCAAAAACGGGTTTTCATCTGCAACCTCAGCAAACAAATAGGACAAAGCAGAGAATGTAAGTTACATCGTTGTTATGCTTTTGAGTCGAATTCTATCTTGAAATGATATGTGTGTATTCTAGAACCTACTGGCTCTCATAAGACAGAGTTGATTTGAGCTGACCTGGAAGTAGTATAACCTCAGAGTTCATCTCATTACTGCCGATATTAATGGATCACCGACTGTCGTAATTGACGTACAAGAATTTTCATGAGGGCAATTAGATGAATCAGGGAAATGCATAGTCAAAAGGACTGTCGCAAGAGACTGTGTCATTATTACATAAGGCTCATTACATTCACATGTCAGCATTGTAATACTGCACTGAATCTATTCAAGATGAACCCTCTATTCCGCGAGTAACCTCTCTTTCTCCAACAACCAGACATGACAAGCTGAAAGTATGTAGGTCTTGATGGACACAGAAAATGTGACAACATAAACTCCAAGGTATTTATTTATCTTTACCATTTCACTCTGTCATTCCGTGCGAGGCAACAGGATTATGGAGCGTTATTACGCCTGTCCCGGGTAATAAAATAAAACGAGTCCCTTGGGAAGGAAGTAATTTGTGTGCACCTACAATGGAAATGACACCAACAGGTCAATAGCCGACTACCAAGAACCTCATGTTTTCTCAGCTCAGTTCTGACACCCAATTGTTCTTCTATCAGCTAGTGGCCTCCATGTTCCTCCAGGAACATACCATGAACATGCAGAAGTACAGATGTTGAGATTCTTCCACTGGCTCCATGTTTCTGAGAAAGTTAATTTTAAACTGGCTATGATGGACTACAAGTGTATTCTTGGTTTGGCGCAGGCTTATTTTTAGCACACTACGCCACAATAAAAAGCCATCACCGCTCTACGAATTGCATCATCATTCCTGTTGAAGCACAGGAAAGTAGCCAAGCGCATATTCGGAGAGAGGACGTAGCGTGCGTGTGTGTGTGTGTGTGTGTGTGTGTGTGTGTGTGTGTGTGTGTGTGTGTGTGTGTGTGTGTGTGAGCGTGTGTCTGTGTGTGTGTGTGTGTGTGTGTGTGTGTGTGTGAGCGTGTGTCTGTGTGTGTGTGTGTGTGTGTGTGTGTGTGTGTGAGAGCGTGTGTGTATGTGTGTGTGTGTGTGTGTGTGTGTGTGTGTGTGAGAGTGTGTGTGAGTGTGTGTGTGTGTATATGTGTGTGTGTGTATGTGTGTGTGTATGTGTGTGTGTGTATGTGTGTATGTGTGTGAGCGTGTGTGAGCGTGCGTGTGTGTGTGTGTGTGTGTGTGTGTATGAGCGTGTGTGTGTGTGTGTGTGTTTCTGTGAGGGCGTCCGTGAGCACGTGTACGCGTGTTTTTGTGCTTATGCGTGTGTGTGTGTGCGTTTGCGTGCGTGAGCGCGCGCGCACGTGTGTGTGTGAGAGAGAGTGTGTGCTTGCTTGAGTACGCATGCATGCGCGTTTGTATGCGCGGGAGTATAGAGTGGGTTACCGGTGTGATGTCGGACTGGAATGCACGCGATGGAAAAACAATGCTTGTGTGGAATAATTGTTAAGTTTATTCTCGGAAATTGCACCTGAAAAAGTTTAGTTGCTTCGCCTAGAGCAAACTTTTTTCTTCCGTTTGCTCATTTGGTTTTTGTGGTAAACAGAGCGAGAGAGGGAGGATTGAGAGAAAAAGAAATAAAGAGAGAGAGAGACATAGAGATACAGAGAGATAGAGATAGACAGAGAGAGATAAACAGAGAGAGAGATAGATAATATACAAATTTATTACTAATGAATATACTATCAATAAGAAACAAACACACGACAAACACCAAAATCAAAGTCTTTCGGGCACAATACTAATACTAATACTAATACTAATGAATATAAAAAGACATATTTAAAGATACTGAAAGTGACTGACAGAGAAACAATACAATATCACATCATTATCAAACAACGACTAGAGTAACTGGATGAGTAAATGCGTGTCTGAAAACCATCTCAAAATCAGTTATCAGTGTCTGTCTATCACGTGACAGGACCCAATCACTCATGCACCAGGATGACCGATGAAAAACCGACATTTGATTGCAATGAGTCGAACGCCAACTTGACCGGAAATTACTTTCCGGCGATCCAAGATGGCGTCGCTCGACGAGCCAGCAAATCCTTGCAGGAACGTGCTGCATCCGTGACGTCACCAGCACATCGTCTGACGCATGCCGTGACGTTGCATGCAGACAAGAGAGGAAAGGTCCTAGGGAGACGACCAATGGCGGCCGAAATACCCTGCCCGTGCGTTCCTGCATTGGCTATCGCTATTTGCTGAAAAATTGGCTGAAGCCAGAACTGGTTCAAGGAATGCGCGACTGCGAGAGAGCGACGTGGATATGGTTTTCATTCAGCGGAGATTGGCATCGTGAGTACACCCCTCGTGACACGAGGGCATGGATGATTCATAGTGAGAGTTGAAGTGGAATATTAGTGTTCACGTTAGCTGCTTGGCAAAGTGGCGGTTAACCTCGGGTAAAATTCAGGCGGTGAATAATTCAAGGGGCTGTGCTTCTATCAGCAAGCAATTTATTTTCATCGATGAGGAGAGAAAGTGAGAAGGGAGATTGCATGAGCTCGTCTCCCTTTGAATTAAGTTTTAACACAGAGAAAATCCAGAAAATTCAATTTGGTGAAAATTGGAGGCGGTTGAAGTTTAAAAAGATGACCGAAGTGGCAGAATTTACACGCGCAATTTGACTTCGAGACTAAAATGAAAGTAAACATAAAATAACCATCTTCGATGTTTTGCCATTTGAAAAATTCAGCAAGACCTGCCTTTATAATTGTGCCCCGCAGTTGCAATTGGAAACCAATTTTGAATAGTTTCGTGTGAGAACCAATTTTCCAGCTCGACTTTTCATTCGTTTCCCCAAGCATTCGATCAAAGCCTTGAAAACAAACCGCTCTCCACGCCAGGAGAAAATAGTTCAGCTCGATGGTAAAGTTCATTGCAAAATATCCCTGATACATACAGTCTGTTGTTGAATTGTTTTCTGAGGTCATGCTGCAGTGAGTGAAAATACCACAGGTCTAGTCATAGCCGTTGTTTGTTTTGTTGGCAATTCTAGTTGTACTCGCGTGTACATTGTACTCATCTGACACGTTTCTCTATCTCTCCGCTCCATCTATGTGTGCCTGCCTGCCTGCCTGCCAGTCTGCCTGCCTGCCAGCCTGCCTCCCTGCCTGCCAGCCAGCCTGCCTGCCTGTCTGCCTGCCTGCCAGCCTGCCTGCCTGCCTGCCTGCCAGCCTGCCTGCCTGCCTGCCTGCCAGCCAGCCTGCCTGCCTGCCAGCCTGCCTGCCTGCCTGTCTGCCTGCCTGCCTGCCTGCCTGCCAGCCTGCCTGCCTGCCAGCCTGCCTGCCTGCCAGCCAGCCTGGCTGCCTGCCTACCTTTCTTTCTGTCTGTGTTTGGATAGTCTGTGCGAATAGACGAATTGTTTATCCCTGTAAGCATGCAGACGCATCCATTTGAGAGCCTCACATCCACATCGCTCACTGAAAATCAATACAAAACACATTCTTCTTCCAGCCGTACCAAGCGACGATCTAATCCAAATCGATGCAAGAAAATTTGAGAAAAAAAAAGTGTGCACCGATGCAAAGGGAGAAAAATATATGTACGACACTCTTTAAAAAAAACATTATGTTCATCGTTCTCGAAGCTAAGAAAACAGGGAAGAGCAAAACATTACATCCATGTTTTCCATTTTGATTAATAGTGAGACTGGGAAATTTTACCTATGTTATGTATGTAATACAAGAGTTTGCGCCATCAGTAGCAGTAGAGCTACCATTTACAAAGTTTCACAAGAAATTGCCGATACGAATGTCAAAATGCCAACACAAACAGTCGCGCATGCGCGTGCGTGTCTGCGCATATGATCATGTTGGTGCTTGCTTGCGCAGAGATATTGTGTTTGCATGCACATGCGCTGGCTTGCGTGCCTGAGTACGGTTTTGTCTGCGCGTATGATATTTGTGCGTGTGTGTGTGTGCGTGTGTGTGTGTGTGTGTGTTTGTGTGTGGGTGTGTATGTATGTGTGTGTGTGTGCGTGCGTGTGTGTGTGCGCGCGCGCGCGCGAGTGTGTGTGTATGTGGTGTATGTGATTGTGTGTGTATGTGTGTGTGCGTGAGTGCGTGCGTGCGTGTGTGTGCGTGCGTGTGAGTGTGCGCGCGTTAGTGTGAATGTGTGTATTCATGTGCATATGTGTTTACATCTCTGTGTGTACGTGTGTATGTGATTGTGTGTGTGCGTGTGTGTGTGTGTGCTTGCGTGCGTGCGTGCGCGCGCGCGCGCGCGTGTGTGTATGTGTGTGTGTGTGTGTGGTGTATGTGGAGTCGCTGTGTGCCCCAGACTCGATCTGTGAACCCGAGTCACGTGACTCTTGCACAGTTCGCAATGAATGCGTAATAAACTTTACCCTTCGCATTACAGCACTGCGCGAAAAATAGTTCGTTCTGGTACTGTTTTTCTCTCCACTTTTTACAAAAATCATTGAGATGTCAAAACTTGTTTCCATTTCAACACAAACATGTTATTTTATCGAATAAACGCTTGTTCGTTGCCTCAACAAGAGTAAGTTAAGAGTTTTGTGCGAAATAGTCTTAGAACTACTTTAACGGCTTAAGTCAGGGAGCAGATCGGCTATCCCACAAGCCTCTCGTGTGACCTCCATTTGCCTATTTCGGACGAAAACCTTCCACACGCGATGTCAACTGGGCTAGAGACACTTTCGCCGGTAGG
>JAWQFJ010028707.1:25000-28603 GCA_034096865.1 Theodoxus fluviatilis
AGGGAGGAATATTGGCAACCAAACATAAACAAAGGGAAAAATTAATACATGTAATAGAAAAGTATGATCTGTATGACATTTGGCGCTTGTACCATCCAAATGACAAAATCTTTACATGGCATTCAAATACAAAACCAAAAATTTCTTGTAGACTTGATTACATACTGATATCATCGCATCTTGTTAACAACAGTCGTGCGGCAAGAATAATTCCGGGATTTCTCTCTGACCACTCTCTTGTTTATTTTAATCTAGACACATTAATACCTGCTCGTGGTCCAGGGTATTGGAAACTGAATACAAATTTACTTCTTGATGAGGATTACAAAATAAGAATACAAAGCAAAATACAGGAAATAATGACTATCAACTCTGATGCAAATCCAAATACCAAATGGGAACTTATCAAAGGAAACTGTAAGGCAGGAATCCATAATTTATTCTGCTCAAAAGCAAAAGGAGAAAACTAAGAGGGAAATAGGGCTCCAGAAAGACATAGAAAGCATAAATGAGGAGATTCAAAAGTCAAGCTCGAAAGACTCGGCCCTACACGCTAAACTGGAAACTAAGCAAAAAGAACTAGAAAGAATGTATGATGAGAAAGTACAAGGAATAATTCTAAGAGCAAAAAGCAGGTGGGTGGAAGAAGGTGAAAAAAATACAAGATACTTTGCAAACTTAGAAAAGAGAAACTATGAAAACAAAGTTATAACAGAATTGAAAGTTAATGGGTCAGACATACATAACCCCTCAGAAATCTTAAAGGAGGAAAAGCACTTTTTTGAACAACTGTACTCCAAAAAGTTAGACAGACCTTCTTCTCATAGTGGTGATATTTTCCCAAGTAACATTCCAAAACTCAGCAATGATGAAAAACATATTTGTGAAGGTCTACTGACTGAAACTGAATTGGAAGAATCTATACAAGGTATGAAAAACAACCGAAGTCCAGGTAGTGATGGAATCCCCAGTGAGTTTTATAAAGTATTTTGGCCAGACATTAAGACCTACCTCTTAGATTCAATGAATCATTCATTTGAGAAAGGAAAGCTAACAATGCTACAGTGTCAAGGTATTATCACTTTGATTCCTAAAAAAGATCAAGACAGAACATATTTGAACAACTGGAGACCAATCACCTTACTGAACGTTGACTACAAAATAGCTGCGAAAGCAATAGCAAATAGAATTTAAAAAGTTCTTTCAACCATCATACACCACTCCCAAACTGGCTTTATAAAAAATAGATATATAGGAGAAAACATTAGACTGATACATGATGTTATCCTACATGCTAATGAGAAAGAAATGAAAGGGTTGATTATGTTTGTAGACTTCAAGAAAGCCTTTGACAGTGTTGACCATGACTATATGATCAAAGCACTTGAGCATTTCAACTTTGGCAAAGACTTGATACAGTGGATCAAATTATTTTACACAGATGCACAAAGCTGTGTAACTAACAATGGATACATGTCAGCATTTTTTAAAGTAGCCTGCGGAACAAGACAGGGATGCCCTCTTTCTCCTTATATTTTCAACATTGTGATTGAAATTTGTTCTCATTTAATAAGAAATAATGACGACATTCAAGGTTTCAAACTTCTGGATACCTCTGTCAAAATGACTGCATATGCTGATGATCTTACTATTTTTCTAGATGGAACAGAAAGGGATCTCAGCACTACCTGCTCCATTCTTGAAAGCTTTGGAGAAAACTCTGGCTTAAAAGTCAGCTATGAAAAGAGTGCCATTCTAAGAATAGGTCCCCTCAAAGACACTCAGGTCAGACTATGCCAGGAAAAGAACTTTACATGGACTTCAGAGGGCGTTAAAACACTTGGAATATTTTTCACTAATGAAATAAGCAAAATGACTGAAATAAACATGAATGAGAGATTTAAGAAAATGGTTATTCTATTACACAAATGGAAATCTCGTAACCTCACCTTATATGGTAAAATAACAGTCATTAAGATGCTAGCTTACCCTATTATACTATACCCATTGACAAATCTACCTGATCCAACCAAGAATCAACTGAAAGCAATAAACAAGGAACTGTTTAAGTTCTTGTGGAATGATAAACCTGACAGAATAGCTCGAAAAGTAATGTGTCAAAAGATAGAAAAGGGTGGTTTGAAAATGTTAGATGTTCAAAGCTTTCAATCAGCAGTTAAAGCAAACTGGATAATACGCTACACCAACTCTAACAATCAAGGAGAATGGAAAACAACATTTAGACATTATCTCAGTAAGATTGGGAAAGAAAATTTCTTAAATTCAACATTGAATGAAAAACACCTCAAGCTGTACATCCCTCAAAACACCTTCTTTTATGATGTAATGAAGCACTGGAATAAGGTTGTTGGGATAGAAAATCCTGCTGACAATATACTAGAACAATCCTTGTGGTATAATTCAAATATATGTCATTGCAGGGTACCAGTCAAATCCAAAAAATGGGCTGACAAGGGTATCTTGCAGGTGAAACATATTGTTAAAAACAATGATCTAGTCAGTTTTCTCAATCTGAAGACAAAGTTCAAATTGGATGCAGAGGATATCTTTACTTATCAAACAATAAAAAAGTCTATTCCACAGGAATGGATGCAAAAAATAAAAAACGACCAATGTCAAAGTCAGTGTGAGAGAATTAGTGAAAGAATAAATAGGGTATCAAAATGCACTAACTTCTTTTACTCAGTTCTAATTGACAACATGGACATAGACATTCATTCCCAACAAAAGTGGGAAAAATCATTTGAGGGCAATAACATTGATTGGGAAAGCATTTATACTCTGCCAAAGCAATGCACAATAGACACTCAGCTAAGAACCTTTCAGTTCAAATTCTTACACCGGATTACATCAACAAACACCTTCCTTCTACGTATAGGAAAATCATCATCATCACTTTGTGGATTTTGCTGGTGTTGTATTGAAACACAGGAACATATATTCTGGGAATGTCAAGTAATACAAGATTTCTGGAGCAAACTACAGCAATATTTAGAAAGCAGAAAGGCAACATTTTCCAAATGTAAATATTCCATATTCTTTGGTGACAAGCTTGCTCCTCCTATTGTAAATCTTATCTTGATATTAGCCAAAAAATATATTCATCAAGCAAAGTGTCGAAATTATGAAATAGCATTTGACTCCTTTAGGCAAGTCCTTCAGTACACATACAACATTGAGGAAAGAATTGCTTTCAGAAATGGTATATTGGAACAGCTTCAGAGCAAGTGGTTGCCAGTCCTACCAATATAAATAAAAATGCCATAAACATTACAAGAAACTGTCCTTGCCCAACGCCTCTTGGACTCCTCAAACCCCCCCCCCCCCCCCGCCCTCACCCCCCCCCCCTCTCCTCTCCCTTTCCCCTTCCCATTCCAGATCTCATCTCCCATGCTCATCTGCCCCCATGATAACTACAGCATGTAATTTTATGTACAATTCTTCAGGTTTTCTATCCTTTTTATTTTTCTTCTTAATATTTGTTTATTAATTATTATGATTAATATTTATTATTATTATTATTATTATTATCATTAGTTATTAATTGTTAATTGTTAATTATTTATTATTTATTGTTAATTA
>JAWQFJ010028709.1:0-10000 GCA_034096865.1 Theodoxus fluviatilis
GCAGTGGACATACAGCTTTGAGAAATTTCTGTTGTTCATAGGGTACAGTTACTTTCAATGGGTTTCTAGTATTAAAAAACAACAACTAAACACAGCGTTTTCTGTGCGAACTGAAGATAACAATGGCGGTTAAATTATCTGTAACTACGGCTGTGCTCATGGGTCGTGGCTGAAGTAGAAATTGAGTTGTTTTACTACACCGTATTTATGAAGGCTCCACCACTTTCAACTCATGGATCCCTAAGTAGTGATGTTACTTGAATAGTTGTCACTTACACAGAAAGTCGTTACTGCTCGCTCGTGCATACGGGCCCAGATCGTTTTCAATAAGCAGGAATCCTGGCTTAGACTTCCACAGGCGGGCCACATAGTGGACTCGCCCGAGGAGAGGGGCGCGGGAAAGACAGCAACACTAGTGGACTCGCCCGAGGAGAGGGGCGCGGGAAAGACAGCAAGATGACGCAACACACAAGTTGACGGGCGACAGCATCCGGTCGGCTTCGTTTTTACAGAGGCGTTATTACTCAAAATTGCCAATGTAAAATGCAGCAAATCAGAAGCGGAGGCCCCACACCCCTCTCCTCGGATGAGTCCACTAGGAGGCCCCACACCCCTCTCCTCGGATGAGTCCACTAATGTGGCCGCCCTGCGGAGGTATAACCGAAGCCTTGCAATCGAGGCCTTTGTACCACGGACTTTCCGGCACCAGTGAAACAAAGACTTTCACTTTGAACTTGCATTCTCCATCGCAACTCGACCCGCTTTGTCCCATATATGCTAGAATCCTTTCTCCGCCTCAACGACGTCTCGCGAACGCCGACATTTTCTCACCTGACAACAGACTACATCCGGGATGTGTTCTTGCCTCGTCATACACAGGGCCGCGTTGCATAGACGCGAGGATCTTGCGAGGCACAGGCCGATGTCAACACGTGTCACGACTCGCACACCCCCCTCGTCAGCTGGAGCGCTGCGGTCTTTGTGTTTTGGGGGCCTGCTCCAGTAGCACCCGCACAGCCAGCCCCAAGCAGCATTTACGTTGCCTTTACATCTGCTTTCACCATGTTGACACCAGCCTATTCCTCGCAGGATCTTGGCTATCCTCGCGTCTATGCGACGCGCCACAGGATTCTTTCGTCTTCTAGTCTCGACCTGCTGCCCTTTATTACCTTTGCCTTTGCCTCAAAGGTACTGCTTACCTGGAACGTATAGGACACCTCAAAGGGACTGCTTACCTGGAAAGTATAGGACACCTCAAAGGGACTGCTTACCTGGAACGTGGAGGACACCTCAAAGGGACTGCTTACCTGGAACGTATAGGACACCTCAAAGGGACTGCTTACCTGGAACGTGGAGGACACCTCAAAGGGACTGCTTACCTGGAACGTGGAGGACACCTCAAAGGGACTGCTTACCTGGAACGTATAGGACACCTCAAAGGGACTGCTTACCTGGAACGTGGCAAACACCTCAAAGGGACTGCTTACCTGGAACGTATAGCACACCTCAAAGGGACTGCTTACCTGGAACGTGGAGGACACCTCAAAGGGACTGCTTACCTGGGACGTGGAGGACACCTCAAAGGGACTGCTTACCTGGAACGTATAGGACACCTCAAAGGGACTGCTTACCTGGAACGTGGAGGACACCTCAAAGGTACTGCTTACCTGGAACGTGGAGGACACCTCAAAGGGACTGCTTACCTGGAACGTATAGGACACCTCAAAGGGACTGCTTACCTGGAACGTATAGGACACCTCAAAGGAGCTGCTTACCTGGAACGTGGAGGACACCTCAAAGGGACTGCTTACCTGGAACGTGGAGGACACCTCAAAGGGACTGCTTACCTGGAACGTGGAGGACACCTCAAAGGGACTGCTTACCTGGAACGTATAGGACACCTCAAAGGGACTGCTTACCTGGAACGTGGAGGACACCTCAAAGGGACTGCTTACCTGGAACGTGGAGGACACCTCAAAGGGACTGCTTACCTGGAACGTATAGGACACCTCAAAGGGACTGCTTACCTGGAACGTATAGGACACCTCAAAGGGACTGCTTACCTAGAATGTATAGGACACCTCAAAGGGACTGCTTACCTGGAACGTGGAGGACGCCTCAAAGGGACTGCTTACCTGGAACGTATAGGACACCTTAAAGGAGCTGCTTACCTGGAAGTGGGACGGATCTCCGATATATCCTCGATGAACCTCCGCTGTTGCAGTGTGACCTTGTCTTGCTCCCAGGTGACCTCAACCAGAGGGAAGTTCTTCTGTAGAGTCCACGTGTCCATGATACCCTTCACGTCAATCCCCCTGTTCTCCTGCTTGGAGCGCTGCCAAAGAGGCGATGAACTGGGTGGGATTGGGTTCGGCTCTGTTGGGTTGGGCTGGGTTGGGTTGGGTTGAGTTGGATAGGACAGCATTTCATTTTACAACAACTGACAAATTTGGCTTGGCTTGGCTTGGGTAGAAATGCATTTCATTCCACAGCAGTGGAGTGAATTGGATAGTGTTGGACCAGATTAGGTTGAATAGAACTTTCGTTCATTTAATAGCAATGGACAGGACTGGGTTAAGTTTGAGTTAAGTAGGATTGCATTTCATTTCATAACAGTAAATATAATTGGGTTATTTTGGGTTAGATAGGGGTGCATTTCATAGCGATGGAATGGAATGGACTGGGTTGGAATAAACTGGATTTGATAGAATTGGGTTGGGTTGGATTGGATTGGGTTGAATTAGGTCTGACTGGCTTGGGTTTGATCAGATTGGGAAGGACTGCATTTCAATTCATAGCAATGGGCTGATTCAGATAAGGTCGAGCTGGATTGGATTATATATGTCTGCATTATATTTCATAGCAAAGGACTGGATTGGAATGGGTTGGGATACAATGGATTAGGTATGATTGCAATTAGTTTCACATCAGTGGACTGGATCGGATTGGATTAGGTTGGGTTAAACTGAGTGTAGTATGACTGCATTTCATTTTACAGCAAGAGGCCGACTTAAATTCGATTGAGCAGGGTAGGGTTGGACTACATTTTAGTCCATAGCAATGGAACAGATTGGATTGAGTTGGGTTAGGTTGGTTGGAACTTCATTTTATTCGTAGAACAGTGGCTGGATTAGATTGAATTAGAACTGAACGAACTAATTTGCACTGGATTGAATAGAAGCAGTGTGGACTAAATCGGATCGGAGAGGAAGGTATCCGATCAGAAAAGATTGGATTGCATTGAATAAATTGCGTAGCATTGCTTGGACGAAGCTGAGATGGATGAGAGTGGATTTTCATTCAGGGAGATGCGATAGAATGGAATGAAACATATCAGACTGTTGTATGGGAATGGATGCAACAAGTTTGGATTGGATAGAGTTTGGCGGGACTCCAGCTTGTACTACAATGGAATGGATCGGAGTGTATTTATTTGCAGTGGGGAGGTACGGAATAGAATGGAACAAATTGGACTATAGTGGATAGGATTATATTGAGCTGGACTGGGTTTGAATGAGGTTCGGTTGGGCTGCATTGCTGGAATAAAATCAAATCAAAGTGTCTTCAGGAAGCTATCACGGCGCGCATAAAGCTTGAAACTCATTCGTTCTCTGCAGATATGTTCCCCCATGAAGTTGAAAAAGAGCTAGAGTGATAAACACAGTGAAACTTCATAATTACGATCACCTCTGGTCATTATTCTGAGGTGGTCTTAATTCTGGAACTTGTCCTTCTGGCCCAAAGGATCTCGATTTAGTGTTCCTTATAGCTAAGGAAATGAATTTTACTTTCATTGTCATTAACAGCAGAGAATACAGTAGTGAAAATGACACTTATCACATCAGGAGGGTTTGTTCCAGAGTCCAGAATGACGATGTTCATATCTATCTTGGAGAACTGGTCGGGCCAGTCTGGCGTGCATTGTACTTGACTTTCACGAGGATTCGCTCCTGCTTGTTCCACTTGCTCCAGCTTGTTCCTGCTTGTTCCTGCTTGCTCCAGCTTGTTCTTGCTCGCTCCTACTTGCTCCATTTCTTCCTGCTTGCTCTAGCTTGCTCCACTTGCTCCAGCTCGCTTTCAGCAGACATGAGGCCGCCGATGGCAGAATCGAGACCAAAGTTGTTTTCCTCACCAGCCAATTTTAATTTAGCTTCGCGCTTTTAGAATGCACTGCACTTGTGTCTTGCCAATGTCAAACTGTTCGGCAAGTTGTCTCTGGCCGCGACCAGCACTGGCCTTGATGAGTTAAAACTGTTGCTACCGTTAGAGTTCACGGCATCTGGGTGCTGCCATTTTGCGGCAGTTGCGAAATGGTGTACAGTGCAGCTCACTTAAATGGTCCAGTCAACAATTCTCAGGTTTCATCCTAACAACGGTGATAAATCCAGTGATGATGCGAACAGTATCAGAACAGACGCGAATAGGGTTGTCGCAAATTCATTGGTCTCAAATAAATTCTTGAGTTGCAGTGTTCGAGGGAAAGTAATGATCACATAAGTACATGAACAGTTCTTGAGGACCATGGCTGAGGCAGCAGAGAAGGCCTCCTGCTGGATTTGGCTAAAGAGAAACATGGGAGAAGGCGGTGCGTCAGAGGGCAACTAGGGGACAGTCCACGCAATATAAAAGACCTATTAGGTGGAGGGGCCTTCTTCTTTCGATATTCTGCGCTATGGCAAAGCAGACCATCGCATAGTGTCCCTGACGACTGACGGGCACCAGGAACTATGACCCAGGTGTGCCCCCCCCCCCCCCCCCCGAGAGTGTCAGGAAGACAGGACCGAAACACTCGAAGACCGGGGGCTCTTCCTCTGAGGACGGTCAGCCGTCTTGCTCCTCATGAAGTTGCTTGTCCCCATGTCTTGTTTTGAAGTTAGTGCTCACGGCCAATCTACTCCGTAGGCGTACTAGTCGTGACTGAGTGTGATCTTCCAACCACTTGGAAATCCTTAACCAAGTGTAGCGCCCGGAAACTGTCGAAAGTTTTAACTAGAGGTGATCACTGGTCGTAGATATAAGGCTTTGGTTGGTTTTGGACTTTCAAAGGTGGTCGTAAAGGTAAATTCCGAGGTCGTCGTAATTTTTAGATTTTTAGACATTGAACAGACAAGGAAAATGTCGGTACTCTCTAAAACTGGTTGTAACTTTTATGCGGTCTTAATGCCGAGATGGTCGTAACGCGAAGTTTCACTGAAATGTGGTTTCATGACAAAGGGGAAAATATGTGCGGTTTGAAAACTTTAGTAGGATGTTAAGACGTGTGAAATCACGCACGTTTTCCATGACGTCACTAGTGAGCCCTCTGAGAGCGCCAACCTCACCAAGGACGCCACAATTTCTCTTCCACGACCTCCACGACCTCCATGACCTCCACGACCTCCACGACCTCCACGACCTCCATGACCTCCACGACCTCCACGACCTCCACGACCTCCACGACCTCCATGACCTCCATGACCTCCTCGACCTCCATGACCTCCATGACCTCCACGACCTCCACGACCTCCATGACCTCCATGACCTCCTCGACCTCCACGACCTCCACGACCTCCACGAACTCCACGACCTCCACGACCTCCACGACCTCCACGAACTCCACGACCTCCACGACCTCCACGACCTCCACGACCTCCACGACCTCCACGACCTCCATGACCTCCACGACCTCCACGACCTCCACGAACTCCACGACCTCCACGACCTCCACGACCTCCACGACCTCCATGACCTCCACGACCTCCATGACCTCCTCGACCTCCATGACCTCCATGACCTCCACGACCTCCACGACGTCCACGACCTCCACGACCTGTATTGTTTACATAATTTTAGCGTCTGCTGGCGGTCCCTGAGTGCGGAGCTCATACGCCAGTGCATTCTGTGAACCCGAGCCACGTGACTCTGGCACAGTTCGCAATGAATGCGTAACAGACTTGACCCTTCGCATTACAGCATTGCGCCAAAATAGTTCGTTCTGATACTTTTTTCTCTCCACTTTTTACAGAAATCATTCAGATGTCAAAATTGGTTTCCATTTCAACACAAACATTTTATTTTATATAATAAACGCTTGTTTATTGCCCCAGCAAGAGTAAGTTTTGTGCAAAATAGTCTTAGAACTACTTTAACGGCGTATGTCAGGGAGCAGATCGCCTATCCCACAAGCCTCCCGTGTGACCCTCATTTGAATTTTTCGGACGAAAACCTTCCATCACGTAATGTCAACTGTGCTAGAGACTGTTTTGCCGGCAGGCGAAGTCTTTCATGGACTAGAATGACGCCAGTGTACATGCAACCCCTGTTCGACATTGTAGGTTCACATTCCATAAACCAACATGCATTTGCCGACGACAACCAGCTTTACAAAGAAGCTACCCTCGATCAAATCCAACCCACCGTTGAATCCATGCAAAACTGTGTTCTAGATGTTAAGAACTGGATGACCTTTAATAAGCTTCAACTGAATGACAGTAAAACAGAATGCATGCAAGTAAGATCAAGCAGGACAGCCACGAATGCCCTCCCTTCTTCTCTTAAGATTGGCGACTGTGATGTGGAGTTCGTTCCATCAGTTAGGAACCTTGGTGTTACCTTAGATTGTCATCTCAATATGTCAGAACACGTCAGGAACACATGCAAGATCGCCTACATGCACATCAGACAGATCAGTGCAATTCGTCATCTTCTCACACAAGAAGCTACTCAAACTCTCGTCTGTGCTTTCATTCTTTCACGCCTCGACTACTGCAATAGCCTTCTTTCCGGTTGCCCTAAGCATCTCGTGGATCGGCTCCAAAGAGTCCAGAACTCTGCTGCTCGCCTCATCTGTAAAGTTAGAAAGTCTCATCACATTACTCCTATCCTCCACTCTCTTCATTGGCTACCAGTTTCTGCTAGGATCCAATACAAAACCTCCTGCCTCTGCTTCAACTCTGTCTCTGCTGTCGCTCCTCTCTATCTGTCTCAACTCCTTCACATCTACACACCATCTAGACAACTTCGCTCTTCTTGCGACACTCGCATCTTCAAAATTCCATCCGTTAGGTCAAAAACATTTGGTCAGCGTACTTTTTCATACCAGGGTCCTACCACCTGGAACGCACTCCCCTTCTCAGTGCGTCATGCAAACACTGCAGCTTGCTTTCGGTCAAATCTGAAAACCCACTTGTTCTCTAAGTCGTATTGAAACTATTTCGTACTTGCTCAATGTTTCAAGCTCATGCTCATGTTTGTATATAATGCATGTGTGTGTGTCTTTACGTGTAGGATGCATGTTGTATTATAGCGTGCGTGTGTGCGTTTCATGTTCAGGCTCAGACTGTGTGATGATAATGTGTGTGTGTTTTTGTGTGCGTGTGCGCCTAGAGCTCCACTATGTACTTTTTTGACTGTGTGGAGGAAGTGCGCCTTATAAATAAACATATTATTATTATTATTATTATCAATAGTCTGACGTCATCAGCTTCGTAATACGTGATAACATCTTTTCTTTTTTTTGTTAATTCCAAAACGAGAAGGCAGATAACATCCAAAGTTTAATGTAATGTTCCTCAGATATTACCCTTACCGTTCACTAAATTTCACCAGAATCCCTTGTAATCTTGTTGAGTTATTTTACCCAATAAATAACAAATTAACCGAGGTTAAAACATAACCTTCCTGGCGGAGGTAACAAAATCAGCGAGACTTGGTACTCACGTTCCCCAGGGCGTACCAGAGGTCATCACGGGAGGCAACACCGTAGGCTTTAGTGACGTAGTACTCACGTTCCCCAGGGCGTACCAGAGGTCATCACGGGAGGCAACACCGTAGGCTTTAGTGACGTAGTACTCACGTTCCCCAGGGCGTACCAGAGGTCATCACGGGAGGCAACACCGTAGGCTTTAGTGACGTAGTACTCACGTTTCCCAGGGCGTACCAGAGGTCATCACGGGAGGCAACACCGTAGGCTTTAGTGACGTAGTACTCACGTTTCCCAGGGCGTACCAGAGGTCATCACGGGAGGCAACACCGTAGGCTTTAGTGACGTAGTACTCACGTTCCCCAGGGCGTACCAGAGGTCATCACGGGAGGCAACACCGTAGGCTTTAGTGACGTAGTACTCACGTTCCCCAGGGCGTACCAGAGGTCATCACGGGAGGCAACACCGTAGGCTTTAGTGACGTAGTACTCACGTTCCCCAGGGCGTACCAGAGGTCATCACGGGAGGCAACACCGTAGGCTTTAGTGACGTAGTACTCACGTTTCCCAGGGCGTACCAGAGGTCATCACGGGAGGCAACACCGTAGGCTTTAGTGACGTGGTACTCACGTTTCCCAGGGCGTACCAGAGGTCATCACGGGAGGCAACACCGTAGGCTTTAGTGACGTAGTACTCACGTTCCCCAGGGCGTACCAGAGGTCATCACGGGAGGCAACACCGTAGGCTTTAGTGACGTAGTACTCACGTTCCCCAGGGCGTACCAGAGGTCATCACGGGAGGCAACACCGTAGGCTTTAGTGACGTAGTACTCACGTTTCCCAGGGCGTACCAGAGGTCATCACGGGAGGCAACACCGTAGGCTTTAGTGACGTAGTACTCACGTTTCCCAGGGCGTACCAGAGGTCATCACGGGAGGCAACACCGTAGGCTTTAGTGACGTAGTACTCACGTTCCCCAGGGCGTACCAGAGGTCATCACGGGAGGCAACACCGTAGGCTTTAGTGACGTAGTACTCACGTTCCCCAGGGCGTACCAGAGGTCATCACGGGAGGCAACACCGTAGGCTTTAGTGACGTAGTACTCACGTTTCCCAGGGCGTACCAGAGGTCATCACGGGAGGCAACACCGTAGGCTTTAGTGACGTAGTACTCACGTTTCCCAGGGCGTACCAGAGGTCATCACGGGAGGCAACACCGTAGGCTTTAGTGACGTAGTACTCACGTTTCCCAGGGCGTACCAGAGGTCATCACGGGAGGCAACACCGTAGGCTTTAGATTTCAGGTAGTCCTGCAATACACAAGGTATGCAGAGAAGTCTGGTGACTGATAAGCATTTAAATACAGAGACTTGTACAGCGTATGAAGAGACGTCTGGAAACTGACAATCGTTAAAATACAGAGACTTGTACAGCGTATGAAGAGACGTCTGGAAACTGACAATCGTTAAAATACAGAGACTTTTACCATGTATGAAAAGAAGTCTGGAAACTGAAAATCGTTACAACACATATATTTTTACAATGTACTGTATGTAGAGAAGTCTGAAAATTGACAATCGTTAAAATACACAGAATTTTACAGTGTATGAAGAGAAATATGGAAATCGACAATAATTAAAACATGCAGAGTTTTTTACAATGTATGGAAACAAGTCTGGTAACTGATAACCATTCAAACACAGAGACTTTTACAATGTATGCAGATAGGTTTGATGACTGATCATCATTGAAACACAGAGACTTTTACAATGTATGCAGATAGGTTTGATGACTGATCATCATTGAAACACAGAGACTTTTACAATGTACCGGTATGTAGACAATTCTGGAAACTACAAATCATTCAAACGCAATGACTTTTACAATATATTTAGAGAAGTCTGGTATCTGACAATTATTAAAATACAGAGGCTGTTTCAAGGTATGAAGAGAAGTTTGGAAACTGACAATCATTAAAACATGAAGACTTTTACAATGTATGTAGAGAAGTTTGGTAGCTGACAATCGTCAAAACATATACTTTTACAATGTATATAGATAAATCTGATAGCGGACAATTATTGAAATAGACATACTATTACAATTTATGTAAATAAGTCTGGTAAATGACAGTTATGAACATACACAGACTTTTACAATGTATGAAGAGAGGTTTTGTAAATAACAATTATTAAAACACACGATTGCAAGGTATGCAGAGAAACAATCATTAAAATACACAAAATTCAACAATGTATGAAGAGAATTGTGTTATCAATCATTGCAGCACTACGATTTCTACAATGTACGGAGAGAAGTTTG
>JAWQFJ010028709.1:15000-17500 GCA_034096865.1 Theodoxus fluviatilis
ATGGGTAGTCATGAAAAGTCATGGAAAGTCATGGATAGTCATGGAAAGTCATGGAAAGTCATGGAAAGTCATGGATAGTCATGGAAAGTCATGGAAAGTCATGGATAGTCATGGAAAGTCATGGAAAGTCATGGAAAGTCATGGAAAGTCATGGAAAGTCATGGAAAGTCATGGATAGTCATGGAAAGTCATGGAAAGTCATGGAAAGTCATGGAAAGTCATGGATTGTCATGGAAAGTCATCGATAGTCATGGAAAGTCATGGAAAGTCATGGATAGTCATGGAAAGTCATAGAAAGTCATGGATAGTCATGGAAAGTCATGGATAGTCATGGGTAGTCATGGATAGTCATGGAAAGTCATGGATAGTCATGGAAAGTCATGGATAGTCATGGAAAGTCATGGAAAGTCATGGATAGTCATGGAAAGTCATGGAGAGTCATGGAAAGTCATGGATAGTCATGGAAAGTCATGGAAAGTCATGGAAAGTCATGGATAGTCATGGAGAGTCATGGAAAGTCATGGATAGTCATGGATAGTCATGGAAAGTCATGGAGAGTCATGGATAGTCATGGATAGTCATGGAAAGTCATGGATAGTCATGGAAAATCATGGAAAGTCATTGAAAGTCATTGAAAGTCATGGAAAGTCATGGAAAGTCATGGAAAGTCATTAAAAGTCATGGAAAGTCATGGATAGTCATGGGTAGTCATGAAAAGTCATGGAAAGTCATGGATAGTCATGGAAAGTCATGGAAAGTCATGGATATTCATGGAAAGTCATGGAGAGTCATGGATGGTCATGTATAGTCATGGATAGTCATGAAAAGTCATGGATAGTCATGGAAAGTCATGGAGAGTCATTAAAAGTCATGGATAGTCATGGATAGTCATGGAAAGTCATGGAGAGTCATGAATAGTCATGGATAGTCATGGAAAGTCATGGAAAGTCATGGATAGTCATGAAAAGTCATGGAAAGCGCCTTGAGCATGCTGCCAGCATGGATACGTGCGCTATACAAGTAGACATCATCATCATCATCATCAAGTCATCGAAAGTCATGGAAAGTCATGGAAAGTCATGGATAGTCATGGAAAGTCATGGAAAGTCATGGATAGTCATGTAAAGTCATGGAAAGTCATGGACAGTCATGGAAAGTCATGGAAAGTCATGGAAAGTCATGGAAAGTCATGGATAGTCATGGAAAGTCATGAATAGTCATGGAAAGTCATGGAGAGTCATGGATGGTCATGTATAGTCATGGATAGTCATGAAAAGTCATGGATAGTCATGGAAAGTCATGGAGAGTCATGGAAAGTCATGGATGGTCATGGATAGTCATGGAAAGTCATGGAGAGTCATGAATAGTCATGGATAGTCATGGAAAGTCATGGATAGTCATGGAAAATCATGGAAAGTCATTGAAAGTCATGGAAAGTCATGGAAAGTCATGGATAGTCATGGGTAGTCATGAAAAGTCATGGAAAGTCATGGATAGTCATGGAAAGTCATGGAAAGTCATGGATAGTCATGGAAAGTCATGGAAAGTCATGGACAGTCATGGAAAGTCATGGAAAGTCATGGAAAGTCATGGATAGTCATGGAATGTCATGGACAGTCATGGAAAGTCATGGATAGTCATGGAAAGTCATGGAAAGTCATGGATAGTCATGGAAAGTCATGGATGGTCATGGAAAGTCATGGAGAGTCATGGATGGTCATGTATAGTCATGGATAGTCATGGAAAATCATGGAAAGTCATGGAAAGTCATGGAGAGTCATGGATAGTCATTGAAAGTCATGGAAAGTCATGGATAGTCATGGAAAGTCATGGAAAGTCATGGAAAGTCATGGAGAGTCATGGAAAGTCATGGAGAGTCATGAGGCATGGAAAGTCATGGATAGTCATCGAAAGTCATGGATAGTCATCGATAGTCATGGAAAGTCACGGAAAGTCGTGGAAAGTCATGGAAAGTCATGGAAAGTCATGGAAAGTCATGGAGAGTCATGGATAGTCATGGATAGTCATGGCAAGTCATGGAAAGTCATGGAAAGTCATAGATAGTCATGGAAAGTCATGGAACGTCATGGAAAGTCATGGAAAGTCATGGAAAGTCATGGATAGTCATGGAGAGTCATGGATAGTCATGGAAAGTCATGGAAAGTCATGGATAGTCATGTAAAGTCATGGAAAGTCATGGAAAGTCATGGAACGTCATGGAAAGTCATGGAAAGTCATGGAAAGTCATGGATAGTCATGGAGAGTCATGGATAGTCATGGAAAGTCATGGATAGTCATGGAAAGTCATGGATAGTCAAGGAAAGTCATGGATAGTCGTGGAAAGTCATGGAAAGTCATGGATAGTCATGGAAAGTCATGGATTGTCATGGAAAGTCATGGATAGTAATGGATAGTCATGGAAAGTCATGGAAAGTCATGGAAAGTCATGGAAAGTCATGGGTAGTCATGGATAGTCATGGAAAGTCATGGATAGTCATGG
>JAWQFJ010028709.1:22500-25000 GCA_034096865.1 Theodoxus fluviatilis
GCCTGTTTAATGTCAAGTCTTCCCTCCACTGCATGCAGATGTGATCAACTTCTCCTGTTGCATGCCTGTTTAATGTCAAGTCCTCCCTCCACTGCATGCAGATGTGATCAACTTCTCCTGTTGCATGCCTGTTTAATGTCAAGTCTTCCCTCCACTGCATGCAGATGTGACCAACTTCTCCTGTTGCATGCCTGTTTAATGTCAAGTCTTCCCTCCACTGCATGCAGATGTGATCAACTTCTCCTGTTGCATGCCTGTTTAATGTCAAGTCTTCCCTCCACTGCATGCAGATGTGATCAACTTCTCCTGTTGCATGCCTGTTTAATGTCAAGTCTTCCCTCCACTGCATGCAGATGTGATCAACTTCTCCTGTTGCATGCCTGTTTAATGTCAAGTCTTCCCTCCACTGCATGCAGATGTGATCAACTTCTCCTGTTGCATGCCTGTTTAATGTCAAGTCCTCCCTCCACTGCATGCAGATGTGATCAACTTCTCCTGTTGCATGCCTGTTTAATGTCAAGTCTTCCCTCCACTGCATGCAGATGTGACCAACTTCTCCTGTTGCATGCCTGTTTAATGTCAAGGCTTCCCTCCACTGCATGCAGATGTGACCAACTTCTCCTGTTGCATGCCTGTTTAATGTCGAGTCTTCCCCCCACTGCATGCAGATGTGATCACACACATCAAAATCTGATCGACAGACTTCGCATAGTTCACGGACAAAACCTAAGCCGAAACACGAATTTTGATCCGTTGTACCCATTGCACGTACACAAACTATCGCGTTTAATGTGAATTCTTTTGGCTGCATGCAGATAAGTAAGGGAAAATTCAGATCGATATACCTCTCTCGTTTCATGATACATACATACATACACACACACACACACACACACACACACACATACATATCAGAACACTTTATTGCAGGAAGAGGTACAGAGACCAAATGCAACACGCTGGCATGCTTGACATTAATCCCATACCATGATTATTTGGCCTGTTCTCATAAGGCTTACTGCAAGAGCTGGCAGTTATTCCAAATTATTGCACTTCAAAATGCGGCCTGTGTTCATACTAGTTGGTTGGTGTTATTGACATTCGATGTGGGTGGACCACACTCATTTAGACAACAGTTATGTTGGGTGGTCTGTATCTCGATACTATTTCAGTGCGCCTTCATACCCTTGGCTGTTACATTTAACAGAAATTACCAGGTCGTATGCATAACTCTTGCTAATATCACCTGAAGTGCTGGATTTAAGCAGAGAGAATGCAAATACAAAATTATTCAATCGGAGGTTAACGTGTTTTTTCTCTCTTTCTCTCCCGATCACATTATGCTCCCTCCCCTCCTTTCAACCACCCGTTCCCTTATTTCCATCTTGTGCAGCAGACGCCCATGCTCGACACATTCGCTGATTGGCTACATACATACGCACGCACGCACGCACGCACGCACACACACACACATACATACATACATACATACATATCAGAACACTTTATTGCAGGAAGAGGTACAGAGACCAAATGCAACACGCTGGCATGCTTGACATTAATCCCATTACATGATTATTTGGCCTGTTCTCGTAAGGCTTACTGCAAGAGCTGGCAGTTATTCCAAATTATTCCAGTTCAAAATGCGGCCTGTGTTCATACTTGTTGGTTGGTGTTATGGACATTCGATGTGGGTGGACCACACTCATTTAGACAACAGTTCTGTTGGGTGGTCTATATCTCGATAATATTTTGAGTGCACCTTCATACCCTTGGCTGTTACATTTAACAAATATTACAAGGTCGTATGCATAACTCTTGCTAATATCACATGAAATGTTGGATTAAAGCAGAGAGAATGCAAATACAAAATTATTCAATCGGAGGATAAAGTGCTTTTTCTTTCCTTCTCTCCCGATCACATTCTGCTCACTCCCCTCCTCTCAACCACGCGTTCCTTTATTCCCATCTTGTGCAGCAGACGCCCATGCTCGACACATTCGCTGATTGGCTAGCCAATCGCCAACTCTGTTGGCGTGTCTGCAATGGGAGTTAAAGATTTGGATGGATTGCATTTGCTGGTGTTGAGATTACTGGATCGGTGCTACGTGGAACAATGTCATTGTTCGATTCGGCTCATCAGATGTCCTCTACGTGCCCAAGCCCTACGCGATCCTATCATAACAGATACACTGATGTATTTGGCGAGGCTTTTGCTGATACGCTTTGATAGCCCTAGCAGTGTCAGACCTGAGACCATTCGACGGTGTACAGTACCAAGGGAGCCGACAACAAGCACTACAACCTTGGTGGAGAAACCTGCCTCGTCCAGCTGCAGGTAGAGCGGCATGTACTTCCGGAACTTGTGCTGGTAGCAGGCATCGATGAACGCATCGAAGGGATTGGATAATTCGATGATGAAAGCGACTGACCTGCTGTGGTCGACAAAACACAGATCAGGCTTGCCTGCGTCAAGAACCCTTCCATCCAGACATACTCT
>JAWQFJ010028709.1:30000-35000 GCA_034096865.1 Theodoxus fluviatilis
GGAGAACGAATTATCGAATATTTTCAGTGTCGAAGCGTCACAAAACATAAACCCTAGTCTGGTCGTCGCCATCTTGGACCTTCGTTCGCCTTAGAAAACCTGATGGCGGACCCGGCGGTTCGCCGGGTGATCCGCCGGTCATGTGACCTGAAGAAATCGAGCGCAACAAAAAACCCGCCGGTGCCCCGTCTCGCCCGCCGGCGGATTCAGGCGGACAAATCGAGCGCAGCCACTATTAGTGCTGACTGAAACGAAACGCATTTCACGTGGTACAACACAGCAATTGCAAACAAAACCATGGAAACCAAATGGAAGACACTATTAGTGCTGACTGAAACGAAATGCATATCACGTGGTACAACACAGCAATTGCAAACAAAACCATGGAAACCAAACGGAAGGCAAGGCAGGCAGGCAGGCAGCGTCTGTGCTTGGCACGGAGCGGCAACTCAAGACATCTCATGCACACGCAGCTCGTCTGCAACAAAAATCGCAGTCGTCAGCAAATGCAAGCAAATGAAATTGATAGTTAAAGAACGATCATTATGAAAACAAAATTATGCTAACTGTATGTCATGTTTTACTGGAAAACTTGGTTGTGTGAGGCGAAGGAGAGCGACAACAAAGAAATCTTCGTTTCGGGAAGAAGACGAAGATTCAGTCGAAACGTATCGTTGCTCGCTAACTCTCTCTCTCTCTCTCTCTCTCTCTCTCTCTCTCTCTCTCTCTCTCTCTCTCTCTCTCTCTCTGTCTCTCAAATTCATTTGTAACTAACTATTATACGCCCACGTGAGAGTTTCCAAAATCGCACAAATACGTGACAAAGTTGTCTCCCCCTTGACCACAAGCCACACGCGGCAGCGTCAGGAGTTACCTCCCTTAGGTCAACAAGCCGCAAACCTCTCGCCTATGCTCGGGTTTGGGCCGCCAACACAGCAAAACCAAGCAAAAAATTAACGCGAAGATTTTCATAGCTGGCATTTGTCTCGTGCAAGTATTTTCAGCTGTTGTCAGACTACTGAAGGACTCCTGTGTTGCTAAACACAACGTGCAAGATTGGCAGAATGCGTAGAAATGAAAAGGCAAGCTCGAGTGGGGAGTTTTGCCAACGTGTGTGAGAGAGAGAGAGAGAGAGAGAGAGAGAGAGAGAGACAGAGAGAGAGAGACAGAGAGAGAGAGAGAGAGACGGGGGCGGGGGGGGGTTGTAACTGCAAATTGGTCCATTCTGGCGCATTATAATCATGATCATTACCACTTTCAGGCAGTAGATCTTGTTACTGAAGAAAAAATATATTTATTGATTTTTTAAATCTTTTCTTTTTTTATTTTTCGGGGGGGGGGGGGGGGGGGGGGGGGGGTGGTTTTTCCGGAAACCCCGGAACCCCCCCCCCCCCCCCCTCGTCCGCCCCTGCAAATCATTATTGGCAAACCAGCAGTGCATTCGGTCAGATATTGACACTCTCAGCACACGCATTGGAGATATCACCGCAGATGTTCAGAACCTATCACGGTTGAACGAGGATCAGGCAGACATGAATGAGAGTGCAGCCAGGCGCAACAATGTCAAGATGTTCGGCGTCTATGAAGCGGAACATGAGACGTACTGGCAATGTCTACAGTCTGTCCTGTCCGTATTCCGTGAGACGGTACCAACTATTGTATGGACTGAAAAAGACATCGTCAGGGTACATAGGCTGGGACCTACAAGAAGCGGCAATGGAAACAATCCCCGCCCTGTCATTGTTGAGATGGCCACTTTTCTGGACAAGATTGCACTCCTAAGGTGCGGAAGGGATCCAATGAAAAGCAGAGGCATCAAGATTGCCAGTGAGCTAACTACTAGGCAGATGAAAACCCTCAGTGACTTGCGTGAACAAGGACACGACGGCTACTATCACAACAATAAGTTGTGGTTCCGAGATGCCAGGCCTAGTCAGCGTACACGCAGTCGACCCCATAGCTACAGGCCGCAGAAACGAGGCAGACAAAGGCAGAGAAAAGTAGATGACAGAAGCTGGAATGCTTCCGGATGGCATCAGGAACCTCCTAATGCTTCCCAAATGCGTACCCAGCTGTATCCCGGAACCTCGCCTACAGACTGCGTGCAGGATCAGTACGGAACGTGGGCCTATCCGGGAAACTTCGTAAATGGAAGACAGGACAGAACAGAATTGGGAACCGAATTTCCCGAGTATGCAGATTCCAACCTGCATGATCAGAACTTTACTCATCCCTCGAGGAATGATGGGGCTGTCCAAAACGAAGAGTGGCAGCGACAAACAGATCACTCTCAACACCAGTGGGGACCCGAGCATGGAACACGCGACGAAAGGGTCCGTGCATGGGAAAAGATAAAGACAGCAATGCATTCTGATAGCAAAACGAGGGCGGCCGGGACAGAAGGACAAGACGGTGTCTGGATTCAGCCTCAAAGTGATCTGTGTCATGAAGAGCAGGATAAGCACCTGAACAAAGATGCTTCGGTGCTGTCTTCAGCAAGGGAGGGCAGTGTGTCTGACGACATTGAGGAAACAGCAGAAGTCCTAACCGAAGCAGAAGATGAAACCGCAGCTGACAAGACTGAAGAGTTTGCTGACGCGTGTCAAAGCCAGCCTATCCGAGAGCCTACATCATGCAAGACAATCCAGAAGTCCATTCATGAGTGGCTGACTAGGACCTCGGAGTCGGCCGCATCTGAGCCCAAGGTGGATGGGAGTGTAGTCCCAGAAGTGGCTCAGGGTGAGTCAAGCAAACAGCAGGAGGCTCCAGACTCATCATCCTCCGTGTGGCATGGCAGGTTGCGTGGCACATCTGCATCAACACGTGAGGCCGAAAGTGATGTGATGCATCCCTGACGGGGAGGCCACTGCCCATTGCTAGGTTCAGCCTACAAAGAGAATGGATCAGGCAATGATTCCCGTTCGTCAGTAGAAATTGTATGCTGGAATGTTGAAGGATTGTCCTCGAAACTGTCGGAGGCGGGTTTTCTGGCATACATTCAGGGGTATGATGTTTGTTGTCTGACAGAGACATTCACTTCGTCAGATTTTGATTTCAGCATTTACTTTAATGACTACATAATTTTGCACTCCCCTGGTATAAAACTGTCATTGCAAGGCAGACGATCAGGAGGAGTAATGATTTTGGTGAAAAAGACACTTGGAATATATGCAACAAGCCTTGAAACTGATAGTGACACTATCCTGGCTCTCAGAATATGCACCCCATATTTAGAAGATACAATTCTGTTGTGCATGTATGTACCGCCTCTTGACTCTCCCTACTACAAAGGGAAACACATATCTTCGTCCCTCACAGTGCTGGATGACCTTATCCTGAAATTCCAGGAAAGATACCCGCGGTCAGCAATTGTGATGTGTGGAGATATGAACGCGAGAACTGGGTCCTGGGATCTTCATACTGTGGATCGTGAGAGTATTGAAGACTCTGGTGACTTTACTTCACCGTGTGTTTGCACGAATTTCAGATCCCCCAGAGTGTCACAGGACAAGAACGTGAACACTTTTGGGACAATGTTGAAGAGTTTTTGCAAAGTACATCATGCAACAATATTAAATGGGTGCACTAATAGTGACAGAATGGGTCGGTTCACCTACATATCTCCACACGGAGATAGTGTTATTGACTATTGTATTGTGATAGCCGACTACCTCCCTTTCACTATAGACATGCGTGTTGGCAACAGGGTAGAATCACATCACATGCCCGTTGAAATTGTACTTGGGCCTCCACCAGCCAGAGTACTGTGTGAAAAACCAAGAAAAACGTGCGTAAAACTTTGTTGGGACAGTAGCAAGGTAGAAGAGTTAAAACGGCAAACTGAGTCACCAATTTTCGATGAACAGTTAGCGAAAGCATTGGCAGCAATCGATGGATCAATTGACGATGCCGTATCGCGGTTCACCCAGACATTGGCTTTGAGTGCAGAATGCCTTAAAAGGGAATTCCAGGTTAATAATCACTTTTCACAAAAACCAAAGACCCCTTGGTTTGACGAAGAATGTAGAGACAGTAGAAATCTGGCGTTGTGTGCTCTCAAAAGATTAAGGAAATGCAGATCAGTTGAAACTAAAGAACAATATATGTGTAATAGACGTCAGTACAAAACTTTGATCAGAGAAAAGAAACGAAATCACTTTGTGGTAGTGCGTAATACTTTGATGAGCAGCTTGCAAAATTCTAGAGTATTTTGGAATACTGTTAAGTTGTCGACACGACGCTCAGTCCCTCTAGCAGAAATCAGTATTGAGTCATGGAAACACTATTTTGAAGCCATGTACCATAGTACAAATAACCGTGTATGCGATGAAACGGAAGGGGATGAAATAGTGTTTAATGATGTGCTTGATGCCAAAATCAGCAGGGAAGAAGTAAAAAATGCTATTTCTGGATTAAAAGCTTCAAAAGCCCCAGGGCTGGACGGCTTGCCCGGAGGATGTTACAAGGTAGCTGGTGAAAAAATAGTCCCATTTCTGACCGAATTGTTTAACAAGATCTATGAATCACATCATTTCCCTGAGGCCTGGTCACGATCAATAACCATCCCATTACACAAGAAGGGTGACGTACACAACACTATAGAGGTATATCTTTGCTGTGTGCAATGAGTAAGATTTTCTCAACAATACTTGCAAGTCGGTTGCGCGTGTGGATGGAGCAAGAAAACAAAGTGTGTCCAGAACAGGCTGGCTTCCGAACCAAGCATTCGACTATTGACCATATATTTACGTTATTCGCAATGATTTTGAAACACGTATATGGTGACAGACGTGGAAAACTGTACGTCGCTTTTGTTGATTACCGAAAAGCGTTTGATTCTGTCAACCGTGGCCAACTCTGGAATGTTCTTAAAGGCGCGCATCTTTCGACCAAGTTTCTGATGATGTTAAAGGCCATGTACTGCAAAGTACAAGCATGCGTTCGTTGGGGGCAGGAGCTCTCTGATTTCTTTGAATGTCCTTCTGGTGTAAAGCAAGGGG
>JAWQFJ010028709.1:40000-65000 GCA_034096865.1 Theodoxus fluviatilis
CTTTGTCTAAGGCGTTGAAATGTTCACTGTCTGCTTCAGCCCCCGTATCCTCCCGTGGATTGGGGTAAAAATTTACACACCGCGTCTTCTTACGCGATTCGTAGGAGGCGAGTAATGAGAGAACTCATTACTGGACTTGCTCTCACTCACACGAGCCCACAGGGGCTAAAAGACTGTAAAACTCTATTCCACATTCCTTTTCCTTCAGCCTCCGTAGAAAGTGACACTTGAAATTGCATAAATAAGAAAGTGTGGGTATCGGTAAACTTTGTTTACATGCAGGTCACTTTCTCCTACAAAAGCTCACTTTATTGGAGTTGCCATTGATAAAATAGAAATACTTTCAAATGAATACCGTGTAAAGTTAGCTGAAGGAAGAGCATGGGAGTCAAATATAGAAGAAAAGTGTAATCTGGCCAGCGTTGTCATGTAGGCATTAAATAATATTTGATGCCGAAAGGGAGATAAAGAGTTACGCCTTAGGCTTGTTCAGGAGGCGCAGCGCTGCAAAGCGCTGCACAGCGCTGCATGTGATTCACTCCTGAACAGCAATTTTGGGGCGTGATTCACTCAGCGCTAAGCAGCGCTGTGCATCACCGATCCGAGGGGATTCAGACGATTTTCAAAATGGCGTCTTCGATCCCGCACTGGCCGTCGATGAGTAAAATAACCCTCAGAAACATCATTTTGGGACTGGAACGGGCTTTATTTGCCCCAAGCGCTCTGTATGCGCGAGTAATGGCAAGTAAGGATGACACAGTAGTGGACTTTATTCATGCAGAATACATTTAAACGTGCATAAACGATGTCTGTGGCAAAGAAAACACTTTCTTCGCGTCTATCAACACAACATGGGGCGCAGAAGATTTACCTCCCCTTTAACAAGTGAAGCGCTGCACAAAATCTGTAGGTGTTTAGGAGAGGCAAAGAGCGCTCAATTGCCAACATGAAGCGTTCATGCAGCGCTTTGTACTCCTGAACAAGCCCCTTGTCTCCACACAAAGCCTTGTTGTAGCTCGCACTGTGGGTTGCAGTCAGCCATTCCAAGTGACTGAAAAGTGTACCATTGGCGCTTTCGTTCTCATTTACCGTAACACAGGGCAACTTTAGCCAGCGGCAACTTTAGCCAGCGGCCGTGACTCGGGTCATTGTCGGCAATATGGTTTTGCCCTTTTCCCACTGGCTATTCACGTATTTTCATTAGTGAACGATTAAGTTGTTTTTGGCTGAATAAACATACAAACTTCGTATTAGACTTAGGCAGTACCCTCGTTACCATTTAGCGTCAAAACTTTTTTTAAATATCTAAATGTGATAAACTTGTAAAAACAGTAAATTCGTTGTGGAAACATTCCTGTATTTAGTGTAATGCTTTCTACAGATACTTCTACCCCCATATTATGAAAAAAGGCCTCTTGTACCTCATCTGACAAAGAAAGGCTCTAACAGAACGTCATACTTTGCTTCCATTCTGTTTTTGGCACACATACTCTTCTGTTGTAATTATCTCATAGACTGTCAGTAGAATGTAAAATAGCAAATTTCTTTTTGGTGTATTTTGATTGTTTGACCTTGGGTAATGTCCAGATAAGATTTAAATAATTAAAATTTGGCAATGAAACATTAGATAAACAGGTACATTTTGAGAGAATGTGTGTGAATTTTATCTGCTAATGTGGTGTAAAGTAGAAATAAACTTCAGGCTTTTTATATTTTTGGCAACACAACCAATACAATGAGCTCGTAAAAGTGCCCAGTTACAACAGAAAGAAGGGTTTCCTAGCAACGGGGGACAATTTGCGCCACAGTTTTTTCCATTTTACGATACGTGAGATTCCTTACTGTTTGGATCACCCTCCACCTTTAACTAATGGGATCACCGGTTAGTGAACACCAGATCAAATCTAAGTTTGGTATTTTCTTACACTTTCGCGCAAGAACCCTTTATTTCCCATGACAGCATTTGCGCTGATCTCTACGCACTGCAGACAATTTTTATTCATTGTCAACTCTCTGCTGGGTAGCTAAACTTTCAGGGCCAACATTTCAATTTTGTTTTGAAGCCTAAAACATTGCATGTGAAATCCTGTTAGTTTGTCATTTCTTCATTGATAAAAAGCATTTTCACAGTTTGTTGAAATCGGCTGTATATCTCTGTAGCTTTCTTGACGACGATATGGTGACCACTGTCTTCTTTTCTTGTTTAAATTGTTATTCAAGAACGAGGAACTTACATAACAGACATAGCAACACTGCGCGGCGGTGGGTTGTTGGGTGGGGGGTAGTTGGGGCTTCCGAATGGGGAGGGATAACGGGGAAATGAGGGAGGAGGTGTAGAAAGAAGAGTCTTTTATCTAAAATGCCCCAGTCTTTACAGTAAAATGAAGAACGACCATCTTTTCAAGTGTGTATGTCATTGACCACCCTGTCTTCGTTTGAATGACAGACAGCGACACGCCCACCTGCTTCTCCAGGCCGAGGATGAAGAAAAGCAGCAGAAGCGGAAGACCATGGGGAAGGGGAAGGGGTGCGCAGTGGACATGGGCAGTCCCGTCAAGACGGAACATCTGTTCAACGTGAAGGCTGACGTCAGCCGCTGAATCTGCAGTGGCGCTCCCCGGGTGCATGAAGCTGGTCATGGCCCACCAGCACCTTTGTGGCTTCTGCTTTCTCTAGCTCGAGGAGTGCTGCTGACCCTTGCATTACTTAGAATTACTTGTACGTGTAAGCATCTGCTTCAATGGTATTCATGCAAGTAGCAGACATACCTACAGCACACTTTTTTTGTTGCGGGGGGGATGATTTTCTTGTGAATGTGTGTGCAGCTTGAACAAAAAAATGTGCTTTTTTGTATGCTAGAATAGCTACTTTTAACACTTAAGACAAGGTGTAAAGGACTTTTTCTGCTCTTTTCTTAGCCGTGATGGCATTACTTCGAATTACTTGTACGTGTAAACATCTGCTTCAGTGGTATTCATGCAAGTAGCAGACATACCTACAGCACAATTTTTTTTTTTGGGGGGGGGGAGGAGGATTTTCTTGTAAATATGTGTGCAGCTTGAAAAAAATGTGCTCTTTTGTATGCTAGAATAGCTACTTTTAACACTTAAGGCAAGATGTAAAAGACTTTTTCTGCTCTTTTCTTAGCCGTGTTGGCTGAGCCTGCAACGGACGCATCCATCCACGACAGCATCCGTAGAAAACAGCAGCAGTAGAAAGCAGCAGCCGTAGAATGCAGCCGTAGAAAGCAGTAATAGAAAACAGTCAAAGAAAGCAGCCGTAAAAAGCAGCCGTAGAAAGCAGTCATAGAAAGCAGTCATAGAAAGCAGTCATAGAAAGCAGCCGTAGAAAGCAGTAATAGAAAGCAGTCATAGAAAGCAGCCGTAGAAAGCAGTCATAGAAAACAATCATAGAAAGCAGTCAAAGAAAGCAGTCATAGAAAGCAGTCAAAGAAAGCAGCCGTAGAAAGCAGTCAAAGAAAGCAGTCATAGAAAGCAGTCATAGAAAGCAGTCATAGAAAGCAGCCGTAGAAAGCAGCCGTAGAAAGCAGTCATAGAAAGCAGTCATAGAATGCAGCCGTAGAAAGCAGCCGTAGAAAGCAGTCATAGAAAGCAGTCATAGAATGCAGCCGTAGAAAGCAGTAATAGAAAACAGTCAAAGAAAGCAGCCGTAAAAAGCAGCCGTAGAAAGCAGTCATAGAAAGCAGTCATATAAAGCAGCCGTAGAAAGCAGCCGTAGAAAGCAGTGATAGAAATCAGTCATAGAAAGCAGCCGTAGAAAGCTGTAATAGAAAGCAGTCAAAGAAAGCAGCCGTAGAAAGCAGCCGTAGAAAGCAGTCATAGAAAACAGTCATAGAAAGCAGTCATAGAAAGCAGCCGTAGAAAGCAGTAATAGAAAGCAGTCAAAGAAAGCAGCCGTAGAAAGCAGTAATAGAAAACAGTCATAGAAAGCAGCCGTAGAAAGCAGTAATAGAAAGCAGTCATAGAATGCAGCCGTAGAAAGCAGCCGTAGAAAGCAGTAATAGAAAGCAGTCGTAGAAAGCAGTAATAGAAAACAGTAAAAAAAAGCAGCCGTAGAAAGTAGTCATAGAAAGCAGCCGTAGATAGCAGTAATAGAAAACAGTCAAAGAAAGCAGCCGTTGAAAGCAGCAGTAGAAAGCATCTGTAGAGGCAGTGGAAACCCATGCGTGATGGGTGAATTTTCGTCGACGAGTTGCACTTGGTGCTAGGGAAAGCATGGCATAAACAGTTTTGATTCGGCTTTCAACTCTCCTGAACTCTTAACTAAGACAGAACACTTATACGTTTGTAATCGACAAGATCAAGTGTTGCAGGCATTTATGAAATATTATTTAAAGGAATTCAAAAGATAAAATGTCGTCGTTGGGTCATTGAATACAGAGATACGGACTATTAGCATTCTAAGCAAACACCTGCTAGAGCCAGCGGCAACGATTCTCGCGTTTGTGAAGCCTGTATAGAAAGTTTCATTCGTCGACAAAGAAAAGACAGAACTCTCCATATTCTAACAGAACATGCCTGACACACTGACGACGAGGGAACAGAGCTGAAACTTTATCTCGCTCTGCACTCTGGGTAAACTACATTTCCTCTGTTTCGAGATGACGTGAAAAGGGGGATTTGGACTTTGTCTTTCTCTTTGTAATCCAACACCAAGCGACATCAGCCTCGATGTCTGGGATGCTGTAAAAGGATGCATTCAACGATTTAATGGCGTCATTAATAATGAGTAAATAAGTTTCTTAGTAAATTATCAAAATAAATACATTTCTATGTGTTTTTCTTGTGAGTAGCAGCTGATCATTAAAGGTAAACTCGAAATCCGAAACGTTTTACACTCGTTGCTTAGAGTTCAATGAAACTTTTTGGGGGGAAGGGGGGGGGGGGGAGGAGGGGGGATGGCGGTGTGTTAACTTCAAGCCCTTGGCGTACAGGACATGCCTCAGTGCTTGGAGGATTTGCTACGATTGAACTTCAGACACCGTGTATCGCTCATGCCTGCACTCTCCTGTTTGGCGAAAGCTTTAACATCTATTGAAAAGCTATTCCCGTGCTGCAATGCAATACTTTAATCGTTTAGTTGGATTGTCTTGTTGTTGTTCAATAATATAATCCTATTCTAGAAGTCGCGGATTTTTGGAGGAGTACACATACTGCAGAAGAGTTTTGAATAAGATGGTTGGTTGTTTGTCATTTGTCCATCTAAGTTGGGCTGAGTCCCTTCCTCCATTCTGTAACTGCCAGCAGTGACGCTTCTCCTTCACCCGTGCTCAGCAGTGCGGGCTCAGTCTTGAGTTGTACCGTAGACCTTTGTACCGTAGACCTTTGTGCGTGCAACTGTGCATTGTGCCGTGTATCTGCAGCTGCGTATAACGAAGGTTTAACACTTTAGTTTGAAAAGAGCAGATCACTGCTCTGTGATTTCCCTGTTGACGCCTTCAGACACTTCAGCTTGAGGTCTACTACATGTCTCGCCAATGCTCAAGTGCTTTTCGGCCTTCATGGAAGAGGACCCAGAGAGAGGACGGACGAGGATCAAATACCCGGTGAAGCTGGAAACAACAGTAACACTAGTGTGGAACTTATACAAATTGTGATATCTTTGTTACTGCTGATATATTTGTTTGAAAAAGTATCCACACCAATAACTGTCCATTTTGGATAAAATATTTTCATGATCTGTATCTGTGATGGCTTTGGTAAAGAAACATTAGAATACTGTCTATTTTAATAACTTTATTTTTTCATCGAAATCGTGGTAATTGATGCTAATTCGGATGGAGTATAGTGTTGCAGAATGTGCCCGTAAAGTGTGCATTGATTACGAACGGCAGCACTGCATCATAAACGGCATGTCTCCTTTTCTGTCACAAGTGTTTTGAAAAGTGCTTAATATCTCATTCTGCGACTCCACTCAAGCTGCACACAACACGAAACCCACGCGCCTCCGCGAGGAAGAAAATGTGCGCCATGTACGTTGAGAATAAAACATTATTTCACAATCCAACTGATCGTGAAACAGCATTGTTTGTGAAGTCTACACATAAAGAATTTCCATTGGTTGCTGAATGCTGTGCATGAAGAACAGTCCGTTTATGTTTATTTTGTTTTCATCTTGAATGAGGCAACTAGCATGGACATATATTCATATCACATTGATCAGGCAGAAAGAGAGACGCACACAGACTGACAGACACCAAAGAATGACACAAATACACACTCACATGCAGACAAGCAGACATACACGTACACACACACACACGCACACACACACATACACACCCACACACACTCACTCACCCACGCAAGCACACACAGACAGAGAGAGAGAGACACACACACACACAGACATGTTTGCAAAGTGCTCCCGACTGTCTGCTTGGATGCCTATGCGATTATAATCTCTTCTGCAGACAGAGGGAGGGAGGGAGGGAATGGGTGGGTCAGTCAGTCAGTCAGTCAGTCAGTCAGTCAGTCAGTCAGTCAGACATTCAGTCAATCAGTCAGTCAGTCAGTCAGTCAGTCAGTGTCAGTCGGACAGTCACTCACACCCATGTATTCATTCCCCTCTTCCGTCCCTAGTTCTCTCTGCGGGCTTGGGGTAAGAGTGGGCCAACCGAGTCTCCAGAAGCGAATCGTAAAATGACAGTGACTGGGGAGCTCGAGACTCGACATGCGCATACCCTGACGAGCTCTAGCTGTTTTACAGTCAGTGACCGTGCAAATACTTCGTCCTTCGTTTATTCATCCATTCAAGCATTCATTCATCCATCCATCATCTGCCAGAGCTGCAGTCATTCTCTGTCCATCTGTGCAGGGGTGTATGGCGGGAAGACAGCGCGAAAGACAGCAGGAAAAACACTCGTCCGAAGCCTGTCGTCACTTGGGTGCTATGTACACTCAGCACTGCAGTCCCGATCTTGGCAACGCGCAGCCTCCCACTTCAGGGGAGGAAACTCCAGCAAAGTTACCTCCCTTTATTCCATCTTCCTCGTGGATAGCTTGGCTATTTCGTGATGGGCGATGAGAGAGGAAGTTGAGTTGAGGAATTGATCAAGATTATTCTGACGATGTTGCTGAAATGGTTTGGTGAAGGCTTTGACGCTTGATAAATAAAGTAGTAATTCCTACGAACGCTATCTGTGAAGCCAGTTTGTGCGTGGATTAGAAAGAAGCTGCGTATTTTTTTATGCGAATCCGGAGAGAATGATCACAGACAAACGCGACGGATGCAGGGCGTCATCATCATTTGATAAAAATCTTCGAATGCAATGTTAGCGCTCTTTAATCAGAAGAGAAATTAAATTCTTCCCAACAATGGAACTAACGAAACTGATTTTGAAAGCAGCACACAGACCGATATACGGAAGGTTGGACACATACATGCGCGCGCAAGCTCGCACGCACACGCACACGCACACGTACACACACACACACACACACACACACACACACACACACACACACACAAACACACACACACACACACACACACACACAGACACTCACACACACACACACACACACAGACACTCACACACACACACACACACACACACACATACACACACACACACTCACACATACACACACACAGACACACACACACACACAGTCACACACACACACACACACACACACACACACACACACACACACACACACACACACACACACACACACACACACACACACACACACACACACACACACACACACACACACACACACACACACACACACACACACACACACACACACACACACACACACACACACTCACACAGACACTCACACACACACAGACACACACACACACACACACACACACACACACACACACACACACACACACACACACACACACACACACACACACACACACACACACACACACACACACACACACACACACACACACACACACACACACACACACACACACACACACACACACACACACACACACACACAGACACTCACACACACACACACACACACACACACACACACACACACTGTCGCGTTATCTAACTGGCTAAATGATAGGTTCATCCTCAGAGAGACGACATAGTCGTCCTCGAGGGGAGAGACCTTTAGACAACAATGAGTTTACAACCTAAACTCAACCACCACTCCTTGGGGGAACACCACAACGTCAAGCATGTCAAACAACAAGTGAGTAAAAGACCACTGAATCGGGGATAAATAAACAAATCAAACTTTAATCATCAAAATAAAGTAACAACAAAATTCACAACAAAAGAAAAATGCTCTCTCAAGAGCCAAGCGATTCCAAACACAACAACCTGGAATCAAAGTTACTCAAATCAGGCCCCTGCAACAACACACCGCCGTCGCTGCATACCAATGAAGCCCCAGACCCCCTCTGGCTCCTCCCCCTTTCCCCCTCTGGCGGTGACCCACATCCGCCCAAACACTGAATGGTGAAAGGTAAACAGACCAACTCCGCTCCACACGCAAACTCCCGCTCGCGCCGCACACTCCTCGCTCGACAAGCTCACACGAAACCACTCACACGAGCAACAACCAATGTCGAAACAAACACACGCGAAGAAGCGAGTGAAAAGGTTTACTCTTACCCTTTTCATCGCCTGGACTCTCTTCCAGTTCAGAAAACTCCAACCCTAACGTGACTTTACCCAGTGCACGCTATTGGAACTACACAGGCGATAAACACACAACCAATCTCACAGAAATCTCAAAGCGACCCCTACCCTCTTCCACACTTTCAGTCCTCTGAAAAGAAGAAATTGTCCCAACCCGCACTTGAACAATTTACTGGAGAAAAACACAGTCTCCCCCTGGAAGTCTCTGGTAGCACTCTCATAGATAGACGCACGCCGAGCGTCTCCGGTGTTGCATCAGACAAGTAGGCCCTCTTCAAATACGCCCCTCTCTTGTCCCGTCGTGAGATTAACACTGACCCACAAGCACCTAGCTTATTACCTAAGTCGGTTTAGTTCAGAAAGTCAATTCTGAACCTTGGCAGATATCTCCACAGTCATCTGAGCCAGTGTGATAAATGTCATCCTATCGAGAGAATCAAGTCATGTATCACACTCCACTCCGTTGTATGTCACACCTACAACAATTTGCTGCGCCCTTACACCGCCCCGCGCGAGTGTATGCGCTAGCACTCCCCAACCCTCTGCCTCTAATCAATCTTACCCTGATGATTAGGCCACTCGTGTGGACTTCACACCCAACCAAAGGTGTATTTCGTTAGACCTTTAACCAATAGCACTTAAGCCAGTCCTAACGAAATCGTAACTACCAAGCTACTAACGAAGATTGGTACTTGCACGACCGTAGGAACCACCACAGTCAGACGAAGTGCTCCCATGCACTTCTCAGCGTCGTTCTCCAGCCTCGCACCCGGACCTGTGTTGGCGCAGCATCCTCAGAAACGACGGCGTACCCCGAGATCCGTCCGTATGGACTCGACGTGATGATACCGCAGAGCTTTACCAGTAGCAGTCACAGTAACCGTAGAATTACATAGGAACAAAGATATGCATAGGTAGGTAGACCAGTAGACCCATAGACACGTAGATAATTGGGCAAGCAGACAAGCAACCAAGCAGCCTAGCAGTCAGGCAGCCAAGCAGCCTCAAGTCAAACAGCCAAACAGCCTGAAACATACAACCGTTTTGCCCCGATAAGCAACTACCCCTTCCCCCTTTGAATTTACTCAAGCAAGATTCAATGTTTTAGCGGCGCGTTCCCGCCCGGACGCCCCAGTTGAATCGCTTACCCGCTCCCGGCGAGAAAAATTGAATTAACACTCTTTTGCTCCCGAAGTGAATTCGTAAATCATTTCCCCAAGGAGATAGATACTCATCCCAGCCACTCCCCATAGATTCACTTTAGACTTAGAGGTACAAATCACTCATGCCCAATGAATGACTCATTTCCCGCCCTAATCAAATGATCAGACACCCCACGCGGCAAAAGCATTATGGCGAGACAGCATACTTACCTCAAGTCCCAGGCTGTGGTTCGGTCCACAGAAACCTCGTCCTAGTCACAGGAAGACTCTTCTCCCATTCTCACGTGTCCAACTTCCAGCATGAGTTGACACAGAGAAATTCCCAGTAAGGCCAACCGTCTTAACCCGCCACACATTGTGGCTTCACGGTCAGCGGAGCTTTCGCCCCGCTACCGTCCCCATCCAAACAATGGATATGATCTGCCTAGACTAACGCTAACAAGCCCTCGCGTCGCTTCTCCCACGTGATTAACTACCAATCGGTAATGAGAATTTTCCCGCCTTTGAATTTTCTCCAATCACCGCTTAACAAAGTTCGCGGGCTCCGAGCCCGTGTTAGAGAACGTGTGAATCCCGTAGCATTACGCTATACCCCCTCAAGAGACCCCCCAGGCCCCCTAGAGTGACGCAATATCCCCCTGCTACACGACAGATCCGCCGCAATGCGCCAAACCGTTTGAACGCAGATACGGAGTAGATTCACACACTAACAATTTAGCAGTATCACCTGTTGTGTTCCGAGCGTTGTACTTCTTCAATCAATAAAGACTGGAGGCTTGTTAGTATTTCAACTTTGAGAATTTACTACTTCTTCTTACAGTTTAATTCCGCGTGCGTAGGACTCGACATATGGCGCCCGACAATTTCCTGGCGCATGCGCGCATAATGCGTAGACAAAACCAAGTGATAAACTCGCAGGCGAAACCAAGTGATAAACATGATAACACGACATCTTCCCCTCTTTGAGATTTTGCAAAAATCAGCCCAGTGGCTAGTTATTCATTAGAGTCTGTGATAACCGAGAAGGGAGATAAATTCACTTTAAAAGTTAAAAGTTCAGATCAATGTGTCCTGCATTCCAACAATGTTAAAAAATTGTTAGTTATCCTGGAAGCGGATTGGTCTGGTAACAATGCGGCCGCTGCGGGTCATCGTCACGGCTGGACTGCTGTTGCCCTCGGGAGGTCGGACTGGAGGTAGACCACCACTGGCAGTGTCGGAACTGTTGACATCTGGCGGGCGTTGACCGACTTGGACGATGGACTTGCCCTTGCTCGGACTGGTACCTGACTCTGAATTGTGACTGTCAGAGTCGTTGCAGCTGGGACGTGCTGCATTGTAGCTGGGACTGCCACAATCTCCATGCTGGTCTCTGGATATAGGGACAGGGATAGCGTGACTGGACAGGGACAGGCGCTTGTGGACCGTGCTGGGGTTAGGACGGGACCGCTCAGGCTGAGGACTGTGGAACAGCCTGAGATGACGACGATTTCGCCGGAAGTTCTTGCCGTTAGGCGTTTGTACCACATAGGATCTTGGTGCACACTGCTGTTGGACGATGGCTGGACTTCCCCACTTCTTCTCGTTGTCCAGCTTCTGGAGAACTGGGTCACCTGGCGAAAGTTCTCCCAGTGGACGGACTCCGTGGTGTCTGTCAAATACTTTCTTGTATGCTGCTTTGTGTTCTCTATCCTTGTCAGCCACAGACTTCCTTTCATAACTTGGCGCAAGGTTTTCAGGCAGGGTTGGGAGTGTTGTACGAAGCTTTCGGCCGAATGCTAGCTCGGCTGGACTCTTGCCTGTCGCTGCGATAGGAGTGGCTCTGTGGGCAAGTAGTGCTATCATTGGCTCCTTCTGGCCCAGAATCTTCTTGGCTTCTTGTACAGCTCTCTCAGCTTCGCCGTTTGCTTGCGGGTAGTGCGGGGATGTGGTGATGTGTTCAAAGCCCCAACGCTGTGAAAACTGCTTGAACTCTGATGATGTGAACTGACGGCCATTGTCAGTAATGAGTGTTTCTGGAATCCCGTGACGAGCAAACATGTTGGACATCCGTCCGATGACTTCTGAAGAGGTGATGTTTCTGAGGTAGGCTATCTCGAGGTATCTTGAGAAGTAGTCTATCAGTACAAGGTACTGCTTTCCCTTGAGTTCACAAAGATCAGCTGCACACTTCTGGAATGGCCTATCTGGTAGTTCTGTTGTGATGAGTGGTTCTTTTCGCTGAGTAGCCTGTTTCTCTTGACAGTGCTTGCAGTTGCGGACGATTTGCTTGATGCGCGTGCCGACTCCTGGCCACCAGCACGCTGCGTTCGCTCTCTCACGGCACTTTACGATGCCGAGATGACCGTCATGGATCCTTGCTAGGATTTCATCTCTCATGGACGCTGGTATCACGATGCGGCTGCCTCTGGTGAGCAGGCCGTTGTTCTCGCTGAGTTCGCCGCGGACTTCGAAGAGATCACGCAGTCCTTCCTCAACATCTGACGCGTACACTGGCCATCCTTCTCGCACGTAGTGTAATGCTGCTTGGATCAAACTGTCTTTCTTGGTTTCTTCTGCCAGTTCTTTCAGTTTCTTGTCCGGCATGTGGTAGGACCAGGACAGGTTCACGCTGTCGACGTAGTCTGCCACGTCTTCGATGAGTAGCTCCACTCTGCTCACATCTTCTTCTTTGTACTTCTGTGGGCTGCGAGAAAGAGTGTCTGCCACGACGAGCTGCTTTCCCGGCACGTACTCTGCGATGGGGTTGAATCTCATGAGTCGCATGAGCATTCTCTGACATCTGACTGGGGTATCCTCAAGGTTCTTGTAGTTGATGATGGGGACGAGAGGCTTGTGATCAGTCTCTAGCTTGAAACTGGACAGGCCAACCAGGTAGCGGCTGAACTTCTCACAGGCGTAGACAGCTGCGAGAGTTTCCTTCTCGATTTGTGCGTACCTGCGCTCAGTGGGTGTCAAGGTACGTGAACAGTACGCTACCGGCTTGAGGATTCCGTCAGGGTATTGCTGTAGTAGGACTCCACCTACTCCGTAGCTGCTTGCATCTGCACTCACTGTTGTGGGCTTTCTTGGGTCGTAGAAGGCAAGTGTGGGTGTTGACGTCAGCATCTTCTTCACCTCACTCATGGCTTTGATCTGCGCTGGCCCCCATGACCAGGCTCTGTCGTTCTCCAAAAGTTCTGTCACTGGCCGCAGTACTGTCGACAGGTTCGGCAAGTATCGGCCCAGAAAGTTGATCATGCCCAGAACTCTCCTCAACTCCGTCACGTTGGTGGGGTCTGGCATGTTGGTGATGGCTTCAACCTTGGTCGGATCTGGAGAGACTCCGTTCTTGCTGATGCGATGCCCAAGAAACTCGATCTCTTGCTTTCTCAGCTCGCACTTGTCTGGGTTGAGCTTGAGGTTGACACTGGCTAGTTTCTTCATGACGCCGCCCAGGTGGCGCTCATGGGACAGCTCGTCTTCGCTGTAGACGAGGATATCGTCGAAGAAGCAGACGACGTTGCTCTGATCCTTCAAGATGTTTTCGACTGTGCGTTGAAAAATCTCAGGCGCTGAGGATATTCCGAAAGGGAGTCTCTTGTAAAAATATCTCCCGGATGTTGGGGTTATGAACGTGGTGAGCTTTGCTGTCGAAGGGTCGAGAGGCAACTGCCAGAAGCCTGAAGTCGCGTCGAGCTTGCTGAAGAACGCTGACCCCGATAGCTTGTGCAGAATGTCGTCGAGGGTTGGAAGGATGTACCTCTCCCGCTTCACAGCCAGATTGAGCTTCTTGAAATCTGTGCAAATCCTCACGTCGCCGGACTTTTTCAGTACTGGTACGATGGGAGCGCACCAGTCTGTAGGTTCAGTCACTGCTTCTATGATGCCTTTGGCTTCCATCCTGGCCAACTCTTTGTTGACTTTCTCCAACAGTGGTATTGGTATTCTGCGCGCTGTGTGTAGGCTGTAAGGTTGTACATCGTCTCTCAGCAATATTTTCACTGGGGTGCAGTCGACTGGTTTCTCATCCAGTGCACCGAAGGGTAGCCTGTCGATGGTGTCGATTCTTTTTACGAGACCCATCCTTGTTGACGCTTCTCGGCTGAGAAGATTGTCGGTCTTCGAATTCACGACAAAAGTGGGAATGGCTTATCGTGGACTCTGGTGACTGCTTCGAACTGTCCCAGGCACTCCATCACGCCGCCAGCGCTGCGCAGAATCGTGTTAGATTTCCGTAGCTGCGGTCGTGGACTCATGTTGTTGTACTGGGCTGCCGAAATGACGCTCACATCTGCCCCTGTGTCGATCTTGAACGTGATTTTGCTGTTTTCAACTGTCAAGACTGTAGTCCACGGTGGTTCGTTGTTGGTCCCACTGTTCACTGGCCCAATGAAGATTTCTTCTTGTGTCACTCTGTGTACTTCGTCCTCTTCTTCTCCTCCTCTTTCTTCATACTGGTAGTCGTAGTGGTGCTCTTCCACTGAGTGCATCGATTTGCTTCTGCATACTGCTGCGAAGTGGTTTGGCTTTGAACAATTTCTGCACCTTTTTCCCTGTGCAGGACAGATCTCTGTGTTGCTATGGTGACGACCACATCTTGAGCATGATGATGAGTAACCTCCTCTCCCTCTCTGCGAGAAGTGATTTCCACGGCCGCGTGGACTGCCACTGGTATGCTGGTTCTGCTGACCGCCGCCCCTATGGCCAGAGCCGCCGCCCTGTGGATGATGACTGCCGGATCTGTCACCTCGATTACTGTTGTAACCGCTGCGCCTACCGCCTCTGTGATGGCCCCCACTGGCCCCTCTGCCGCTGTGGACTGCATCGATCGTCTGGCGTTGCTCTGTTAGCTGTGTCTTTACTTGTTCATATTGTCGTGCTGCAGTGATGGCATCTTGAAGTGTCAGTGTCGGTGTCAGTTGGAGCTTTTCTGAGAGCTCGCGATCAAGAACTCCAAGGACAAGACGATCTCGGATTGCTTCGTCTTTGTTCGGTATCTGTGCTAGATTTGCCAGATCGTACAATTCTCTCACGTAGGCTTCTATGGTTTCCCCCTGCTTCTGGTTGCATGAGTGGAACCTGGCTCTTTCATGAATGACATTTACTCGCGGAATGAAGTAGCCATCAAATTTCTCCAGAATAGTCGCGTAGACTTTTCCTTCTTCTTCCGACAGTTGAAAAGACGTCAGAATCTTCTCTGCGTCTGCACCCATAACGTAGATAAGAGTACTTATCTGGATTTCCGCGTCTTCTTTGTGCAGCTTTGAAGCCGTGAAGAATCGCTGGAAACGTTGCTTCCACTCGGGCCATGCTGTAGGATTGCTGAAGTCGAAGTTTTCCGGAGGCTTGAACGGACCCATCTTCACTGTTTCTTCTTAGACCAGTACCACGTGAAAACGGTTCTAGAAAATTCCGCAGCGAGATTAGGATCTCAGTTCGTTCAGCACGCGTACAGTTCACAGTTCACCGCTGTTGCGTTTACCGCTGCCACCATGTTGTGTTCCGAGCGTTGTACTTCTTCAATCAATAAAGACTGGAGGCTTGTTAGTATTTCAACTTTGAGAATTTACTACTTCTTCTTACAGTTTAATTCCGCGTGCGTAGGACTCGACATATGGCGCCCGACAATTTCCTGGCGCATGCGCGCATAATGCGTAGACAAAACCAAGTGATAAACTCGCAGGCGAAACCAAGTGATAAACATGATAACACGACATCACCTAACGACATCATATCACCCTTTGTCGCGCATCACGCGACACACACACACACACACTCACACACACACACACACACGCACACACACACACACACACACACACACACACACGCACAGAGTGAGTTTGTTTTCTTTTTGTCCGTAAATTGGATTCTGCTTTTTGTGTGTGAGTGCATATTGAGTAAATGTGTTTTGCGGGTGAATAACTCTTCTTGACTGTAAATGTACGGTTGCATGCTCTCTGACGTTTAGCCTCCCTTCTCACAGTTAGTGACCAGGGAAGTATTACCTCTTAAAATATTTGTCTGGGCTCGCCAAGAGCCAGTATTACATGCTACACGTGACAAAATTTCAAATAAATTCTTCTGTGGTTTGGGGGTGAGAATTGGCTCACCGAATCTCCCTGCAGCCGGTTTTTAACTGGTGTTTGCTAAGCCTTGGCAAATACTGGCCAAGTATTCGGTCAAAATTGCCGGTTCTTGGGATATATTCACTGACTATTTGGTCAAGAGTTCCGGTTCTGAATTGATTTTCGCCAAGACTTGACACATTTTTTTCCAAGACTTGGGATATTGGCTCGACAGGTAATGCCAATAGCTATTGGCGCGAGATATTCGTGAGATCCCCGCAGAGCACAATGGCGGAAAAATATGTCGCTTCGTTGACATTTACAGCCATTGCACGCTTACGGTATGGGCATGGTGCCCATATATGCCATATTGCAAATGTCCTTTGTTTGCGATATCTTAGCTTGGTTTCGTCAAGCTATTAAGACGCTAAAGATTTGCCAAGACTTGGCGCAATAGTTGCCGAATTTATGCCGAATGTTTGCCAATAAGTAAGTTGCCAAGACTTGGTGAATATTAGCCAATATTTTTTGGCAATTAAGAACAGGCTTACGATTTTCGTAAGAGGCGAATAACCAGAAGAATCGTGACTTTACTAGTTTTTATTCTAACCAGTTTTTGTTTTTTGTGATTAATGGTCTTGACTAGCCTACGAAGACGGATAAGCCGTAACGCAATTCATTCATTCGTTCATTCATTTCCCAAACAAATGTTCCAACATATATGGATTGCACGAACGAAATCCACATAAAGGTGCTACTGCTTTTTCTTTCTGAAAAGAAAGCTGTTTTTTATATTAAATGATGCAGAAATTTCAACTGGAAGTTTTCAGTATTGTCTGTTGTGCACTACACTTAGTTTGTACATACATTCCCATATTATGCCAGTTTCAACTGAGGAAGAGCTATCGCCAGGACGCGGTACTGTTTGTCCCCATTTATTTTTCCAGAAATCTTCTGGAAACTTCATCATAGAAGAATTTATAAGAAATGGAGAAGCGTTTTTAAAAACCACAAGTAGAATGGTGCGACGAAGAGAAGAGAGGAGGTGGGTGAAGGAGAGGGGGAGGGAAGTGGAAGGGGATGGAAACGGAGGGACGGAGAGGAGGTGAGGGAAGGGGAGGGGGAGAGGGAGAGAAGAGGACAGGAAAGGGAGGGAGTGATGAAGAGGGAGAGGAGGGAAAAGGAAGAGGAGAGGAGAGGACAGGGAAAGGAAGAGGAGAGGAGAGGAAGAGAAAGAAGAGAGGAGAGGAAGAGGAGAGGAGAGGATAGGATAGGAGAGGAGAGGAGAGGAGAGGAGAGGAGAGGAGAGGAGAGGAGAGGAGAGGAGAGGAGAGGAGAGGAGAGGAGAGGAGAGGAGAGGAGAGGAGAGGAGAGGAGAGGAGAGGAGAGGAGAGGAGAGGAGAGGAGAGGAGAGGAGAGGAGAGGAGAGGAGAGGAGAGGAGAAGAGAGGAGAGGAGAGGAGAGGAGAAGAGAGGAAGGGGAGGGAGTGATGAAGAGGGAGAGGAGGGGAAAGGAAGAGGAAGGGAAATGAAGAGGAGGGGAAAGGAAGAGGAGAGGAGAGGAAGGGGAAGGAAAAGGAGAGGAGAGGAAGAGGAAGAGGAGAGGGAGAGGGAGAGGGAGAGGGAGAGGGAGAGGAAGAGGAGAGGAGAGGAGAGGAAAGGAGAGGAGAGGAGAGGAGAGGAGAGGAAAGGAGAGGAGAGGAGAGGAGAGGAGAGGAGAGGAGAGGAGAGGAGAGGAGAGGAGAGGAGAGGAGAGGAGAGGAGAGGAGAGGAGAGGAGAGGAGAGGAGAGGAGAGGAAAGGAGAGGAGAGGAGAGGAGAGGAGAGGAGAGGAGAGGAGAGGAGAGAACGGACGAATAACGTAACATGATTGACGACCCTGCCTAAAACAGTGTGAAGAAGAAAATCTAAGGAATTAACAGAAATACAGAGTTGGCATTCAGTCTTGGAATGTTGGTGATGCTTGATCAATGTGTAGTGCATCTGTCGTATGATCCTGTAGATATACAAGATTATGATTGTGAACGGCTTACACCTGCGAATCTGCCTGGCCTATAGAGGCCTGGTCTATCAGTATATGCAGATTATATGATGCCATTAATCATGAATTTGGGAAAGAGGTAGTCTTCTACATCGTTTTGAAGGCTGAGACCAATGAAGCCTGTCCGAGTTGAGATGAAACAGCACTCCAAAGTCGAGAAGCCGAAGCAAAGACCGGAAGCCCCAATAATAATAATAATAATAATAATAATAATAATAATAATAATAATAATAATAATATAATATAATGTAATGTAATGTAATGTAATGTAATGTAATGTAATGTAATGTAATGTAATGTAATGTAATATTATAATAATAATAATAATAATAATAATAATAATAATAATAATAATAATAATAATAATAATAATAATAATAATAATAATAATAATATAATATACTATATAATATTGTAATGTAATGTAATGTAATGTAATGTAATGTAATGTAATGTAATGTAATGTAATGTAATGTAATGAAATGTAATGTAATGTAATGTAATGTAAATAATAATAATAATAATAATAATAATAATAATAATAATAATAATAATGATAATGATAATGATAATGATAATAATAATAATAATAAGAAGAAGAATAATAATAATAATAATAAAAATAATAATAATAATAATAATAATAATAATAATAATAATAATAATAATAATAATAATAATAATAATAATAATAAAATAAAAAAATAATAAAAATAATTAATAAAAAAAAGAAAGAAAGAAAAATAATAAAAATAATAAAAATAATAAAAATAATAAAAATAATAAAAATTATTAAAAATTATAAAAATTATAAAAAATAAAAATAATTTAAAAAATATAATAATAATAATAATAATAATAATAATAATAATAATAATAATAATAATAATAATAATAATAATAATAATGTATAGTTTTTATAATGCACCTTATCCAGTGGTTCTAAGAGCATGTGACAACAGATAATACAAAAAAGACAGTACCATACATATTTGCATACACATGCTCTGTACATACATATAGTCAACCATGCTTAGAAAAAAAAACATACGAACCAGCATTACGCAAACAAATCACAAATAAGCAGTCAAGCAAAATATACAAGTATGTACATAAATGTCCAAATAAAATGTCAAGAAGGCAGGGCGAGGACAGGGGTGGAGGTGGGGTGTGGGGGTGGGGGGAGGAGTTGGAACATATTCTTCTAACTAACTCGTTTCAAATATTGCTGGAAATATATGTTTTAAGATAAGACTTGAAGGAGGTGATAGAATCGGAGTGTCTGACATGGTGAGGCAGTGAATTCCAAAGATGAGGGCCGTAGAATGAGAAAGAGCGGAAGCCATGAAATTTGGGATGAGGAGTCGGGTGTCAGCAGAAGAATGGAGTGTGCGAGCAGGAATGTAACGAAAAAAAGTTGAGAAAAGTAGGCGGGAGCAGATTCAGTGAAGACGTAGTAGCAGAAGAGTGCAGCTTTGTAGTCGATGCGGTCAGGAACAGGCAACCAGTGGAGATTTATCATGAGAGGAGCGCAATTTTGTCTGTGTCGACTCTGTAAATTCGGCGGCGGCACAGTACTGGACTTTCTGCAGAGGTTGGAGAGTAGTGTCAGGACAGCCTATCAGAAGAGAGTTGCAATAATCTATTCTAGACAGAATACATGACGTACCAGGGTTTTTGTAGCTTTTACCGTAAGAAACTTTCTGATGGCACCTATTCTTCTGATCACGTAGTAGCAGATTTGGCAGACTTTGGCGATGTGTTGCTTCATTGAGAGGTGAGAGCTCATGATGAAACCAACGTTTCTGGCACTGTCGGAGAAAGTGATTTCTGTAGAACCTATTGTGATAGTAGAAGGAGGAGTAGGATTCACAGCAGCAGATCCAGAGAAAAGAAGGGCTTCAGTTTTTTCATCATTCAACTTTAACTTGTTTGTAGACATCCAGGCTTTAATATCAGAAGAACACTTCTCAAGAGTATGCACCAGTTCTTGGCTTTCTGTGGGGTTACATGCTTGTTCAAGTTGTGTATTGTCTGCGAAAAGATAATGGTTGACTGCATGTTGCTGGATGACAGTGCACAGAGGAGTAGTGTACAGTACAAAGGGAACAGGCCCCAGCACCGAGCCCTGCGGGACATCGTAAAGCAGAGGAGACGGATGAGAAGATAGGTTGTTGACAGACACATACTGAGTGCGGTCCTGGAGGTAGGATTGGAACCACTGAAGAGCTGTAGAGCGAATGCCAAAAACAGCTTCAAGACGAGACATAAGAACAGAGTGGTCGATTGTATCAAATGCGGCAGAGTTGTCTAAGAGAAGCAGTATAGAGAGTTTATCATTATCCAGAGCAGACAGGATATCATTCACAACACGGAGCAAAACTGTTTCGGTGCTGTGGCCGGTGTCGCAGGATATTTCGGAACCGGACGAATGGGAACCATTCCGATTTATCCTGGCCCTGGTAGCATGATTTTTCGGAACCATTCCGATTAATCCTGACTCTAGTGGCAGGATATTTAGGAACCATCAGGATATTTCGGAATAGTATAGAAGGTCATTAGCCGACATACATTTGTGACTTTACGACTTTTTCTAAACAGATTTTGATGAGTTTCTTACACTTTGAGGAGGTAGTGCAATAAATCTCTTCTCACCTACCTGTTTATCTCTTTGTTTATGATGCATTCACGCACAGAAGGCCCACATGGCTTCACTAATATTCTGTCTGCATCATTCCGTGTCAAAATTCACCGAGTTACAACTCACTGTACTCCAGCGCGTGAGTTTTGAATTACAAATAGTGTACAAAGTGTAAACTCTGATTTGAAACCTTCTAGAAACTCAGAAAATCATACGAAAGCATCTAGAAGGTGGTTCCGAAATATCCTGGTGGTTCCAAAATATCCTGCCGCCAGGTGCGGGATAAATGGGAATGGTTCCGAAATATCCTAGGATTTTTGGGAACCCGTTCCGATTTATCCTGGTTCCGAAATATTCTACGACACCGGCTCTTTTTGAGGTGAGACATTAGTTCTTGACCAATGTTCGTGCAGAAGCTTCCTGTGAGATAATTGGTGGACCCGGAGCAGCTGGCATGATTTTCACAGTGTGTAACAGTTTTCATGATGCATTAGGTGATGTCTAAATTGGACAGAAAAGAAAAACTGATTGCAATGTTAAGTTTAGTTGTATTTGAAAAAGACAGTTTGGAGTCTCATCTTAACTTGACACCGCCACTCATTCAGAAAAAGAGCCACAAAAGAAAAACTATTCAACACAAAAACTGTATTGCAGCTTCAACATCCAAGTATTACTGATATTTTTGCTCCTAGGTCAAGAAGAAATGAAATAAAACCATCATTGTTAGTCAAATTAGAGGTTAGCATTCGTCTTAACTCAACTTTACACCGCAGCCAATTTTCATGTCACACTTTGGTGTCAAGTTAAGATGAGACTCCAAACTGTCTTCTTCAAATACAACTAAACTAAACATTGCTCTCAGTTTTTCTTTTCTGTACAGTTTAGACATCACCTAATGCATCATATTTATGTGAAATGAAGAGTGTATCATTACTGTATCAGAAAGTTTATTTTGAAATATTTATGTCACACTAATACTCACCACCTCTGTACTCTTGACCATGTTACAAATGGAGTTGACATCTTAACACTGCTGCTGCAACGTAGTATGATGTTTCTATTCAGTGCTGCCATCTGTCAATCATTCTCCAAATAAAATGTAACAATGTTGCCGATTTACAGATCAATCGAGCGTTGTTACAAATTTTTATCACACTTTTTAAGGTTTCATTTGACTCGCTCTCTAATCAGGATTAAACGTAGGTGTCATCAGTGATACAATGCGGAAGACCTTGCCTGCCTTGGCTATCCTGATTACCCCGGCGATTCGTAGTATCCCAGAGTGTCATGCTGTTTTACCATCTTTCTTATCTTTATTGCAACTGTGCCCATCACATTTATCCTTATCGATGTATCTTGCAATATATCGGGTATCCCGCGGTTATACATATCGCAATTATACCAACTGCAGATATATCATTTGCAGTTATCCCAGCAGCAGTAATCCCGATCAAATTCATTTCGATTGCAATCCATAACGTAGTTATCTCCCTACAGCTATGCCGGTGGCTGTTATCATCTTGCAGTTGTCCTTCTCCTAGGTCTACTTATCGCTGTTATCACTATCGCAGTTTTCCCTATCACAAACACACCAAGTGCTGCTATACCTATGCAGAAAATCTTATCATTGCTATCTTAATAACACTCGTCCATATCGCAGCTATCCGGATTGCTGTTCGCCCTATTGCATGGATACCCATCCATGATACTGCTGTTATCCTCGTACCTAAAATTCTAGTTGCGGTTATCCCTATAGCATGTTTGCCCATCAGTGATGTCGTGACTGCAGTTATTCTTATTGCATGTCTCCCCATCTTTGATATCCCTATTGCTGTTAAATGTATTGCATGACTCCGCATCCCTTATTTCACTATTGCTGTTATTCCTGTTGCATGCATACCCATCCCTGATGTCCCTATCGCTGTTATACTTATTCAAGCATCTCCCATTCCTGAAATCCCTACTGCTGTTTTCAGTTTTGCTTGTATTCCCACCCCTTATATCCCACTTGCTCTTGTCCCTATTGAATGCATCTCCATCCCTGATATTCCGGTTGATTTGTTTTCGTTACATGTATCCCTAACAGTGATATCCTATTGCTGTTATCGCTATCGAATACATATTTATCCCCAATATCCCTATCGTGGTTATCCCTATTGCATATAACAGAATAGCTGATATCCCTATTGCTATTATCCTTATCGCATCTCCGATATTCGTATTGCTGTTACACCTATTCCATGTATCTCCATCCATCCATGCTATAACAATTGTTATCTTTAGGTCATGTATCACCTTCCCATATCCTTTTTGCTGTTATCCTCATTGAACATATTCGGATCCCTGATATTATCATCGTGGCTATCCGTATTACATGTGTTTCAATACATGATATCCTTACTGATATTATCCCATGGCATGTATCTCTTTACCTTATATTCATAATACTGTTAACCCAATTACATGTATCCCCTTCTCCGATATCCCGAATGTTGTTATCCAATTGCACTTATCCCCAGTCTTAATATTCCTCTTGCTGTTATCCCCATTGCAAGTTTCTCTATAATTGATATTCCTTTTGCTGTTCTACCTATTGTGTGTATCCACCATCCCTGATATCCATATTTCTGTTATCCCTTTTGCATGTATCCCCCCTCCCTTATATTCCAATTTGAGTTATTTATATTGCATGTATGGCGATCCCTAATATCCCTATTGCTGCTCTCCCGATCGTAATAAATCCCATGGCAGTTGTCCATATCGCAGTTGTCCTTATCACATGTATCTCGATCGCAGTTTTCCCTATCGCACTTTTGCCGATCGCTATTATCTCTACTGCAGTCGAGAGGATCGCACTTATACCCATCGCGTTCATCCGTATCGGTAGTATCTCACAGCATCCTGCAGCTTCTCCAATTGATCCCGACTGCCGTCATCCCAATTGCCGATACCCTGATCGCAGTTATTCCGATCGTGGTTATTCCGGGTGCAGTTTTTGTAATCGCCATTATCTCGATCACAGTTATCCCAACTGCAGTTATCCGATAGTATTTATCCCGGTTACAGCTATCCTGGTTGCAAATATCCCAATCGCAGATATTCCGATTGTAGTTTCCCGGTTGCAATTATCCTGATCATACTTATCCCTGTTGCAGTTATCCCGGTTGCAGTTATCACGGTCGTAGTTAACCCGGTTGCGGTTATCCTGGTTGGAGCTATCCCAATCGCAGTTATCTCAACTGCAGTCATCCGATAGTATGTATGCCGGTTGCGGCTATCCTGGTCGCAGTAATCACAAGCGTAGTTATACCGATCCGCCTTTCCCGCTGAGCTGCTTCGCCTTACTTGACCTGGCCTGCAAGTGCTGTATATATTGTATAGTTTGTTCTATTGATCTTAGTTTTTTAAATGTGTTTAGTGTGTGAGTTTTTGTAGGAATGTGTTGAGCGGTTGTATGAGTGTTGATTCTTTGGATTGTAAACACCATGAGCTTGCCTGTCAAGGGAAGGTATGTGCGTATGAATAAACTATTATTATTATTATTATTATTATTATTGTTATTGTTATTGTTATTGTTATTGGTATTGTTATTATTATTATTATTATTATTATTGCTGTTATACTGGTTGCAGTTATCCCGGGTGCAGTTATCCCGACCGCTGTTATTCCGGCCGCTGCTATCTGTACCACATTTATTGCGATGGCATTTATCCACATCGTATTATCCCGGGCACAGTCATGGCTATGGCAAAAATGAAAATCGCAGTTATACCAGTCGTAGTTCACTCTGTCATTGTTATCCCTGTTGCAGTTATCCTGTTTATTATCCCGATCGCAGTTGTCGCTGTGATGCTCACAGCTTGGAGACGCTCTTATGAAGGGACGGATGACCAATCCTCTATTCCCAGTCCCCGGAGGGAGGAATAAGCCAAGCAGTTTTTAGGTCTGTGTGACGCACCTTCCTACCCTCCTACTTTAATTTTACTCAATTTGTAAATTCTTCTTTCTTTTGGTCTAGGGGTATATACGTGGAGGGTGTCACTAATTCATTCTCTCACACTCTCAACTCAAGGCTCGTATAGTTGACATGACACCATGAGCATTAATGATATTCTTTAATATGACTAGTTCATGACAAAAGAATAGAGAATACTATAAAAAGGCAAAATGGATTAAATCATCAATTAGGCTGGTCAGCCTACATAATCTTAAACTGAACGTAGAGGAATGCTTCCTCTAACCCCAACTACTTGACTGAAGAAAATAATGTCACTGTAGATAAATTATATCAGTTCAGTCTCTTATCTTTGTCAGTCTACTCTCAGACTGAACATAGAGGAATATGCTTCCTCTGAATGAACAACAGTACTTACGAACGAGTCTTTTTCACGCTGACGTGCGACGCTATTTCGGGAGTGCGTCACAGATGAAATTCTATCCACAGAATTCTGGTCACT
>JAWQFJ010028709.1:70000-72500 GCA_034096865.1 Theodoxus fluviatilis
GATTTTGTCGAATGTCCCATCGGGACAAAACAAGGTGCTAAAGAGAGTCCGATCCTATTTTCACTCTACATAAACTTTGTTGCAAATTTTGTCCGTCAAAAGGGCAAACATGAAATACAAATGCGAAGTGGAAAAGACGAAATCTTTTTCCTTATCTTTGCGGATGACGTGACATTAATGTCTACCACCCCGATAGGACTTCAGACTCAGATAAATAATCTTGACTATGCGTCCAAACACAAAAGTCATGGTTTTTCGTCGAGGAGGCTTCTTGTCACAGGGTGAGAAATGATTCCTAGATGGAGTTGAACATGAAGTGGTTAATACCTTCAAATACTTGTGTTACACCTTCACCACGAAACTTTCAGAGGCGGTAGCCCTTGATGTGTTGTTCGTCCGTCGAGTCGACGAGGACCACTCTAGTCATCTGGGGGTTTCTGGGACTGGCTCTGTCTGTGCGTGCGCAGATGGCATGGAAGGTTCTGGGACAAAATAATAATGTAACAAACAAAGCTCACTGTTTCACTTCTAAAATTAATGTGGGAAATCCATACCTGTAACCCTAACATATTCTTTAAATTGTTTGATACTCAGGTAAAACCCTTGTTATTATATGCGTCAGAGTTATGGGGAATAAAAGAACATCTCGGGGTAGAGAGGTCGCATTTATTTGCATGCAAGAGGTTTCTGAACGTTGATGCCAAAACGCCAAATAGTTTAGTTTATGGGGAAACTGGAAGATTCCCTCTTATAATAAATAGCACAATCCGAGCTGTTAAATACTGGCTTAAAGTTTAAAAAATGCCAGATAATAGATTGCCCAAGCAAGCACTCCTTATGTTGGCTAGCACCAATATTCCCAGTGAACTCAACTGGCTGAAATCCATCGAAGAATGTTTGTGTAAGTCAGGTTTTGCATTTATTTGGTACAACAAAGGCCTTACTAATGAGAACAGTTTTTTGAGAAAGTTGAAAGTCAGGCTCCAAGACTGCTTCAGGCAAGGACTGAATAGCAAGATCAGTACCAGTGAGAGGTTTATATTCTATCGATCATTCAAATATGATCTTCAGTGTGAAAACTATTTACAGACTATCAATATTACAAAGTTTAGAGTAGCACTTACCCGTTTCAGACTAAAAAGAAATGAATTACGTATCAATGCCTTTAACAATGATGATAAACACTGTCCATTTTGTAGTGACTGCATTGAAGACGAACTCCATTTCCTACTAAAATGCAGCTTATACAAAGAACCCAGAAAAGTATTTAGACTACTATATCAGATATATGGATAGCAAGAGATTCAGTCCTACTTTCTTAATCAACGGGAAAGGTTATATAAAAACCAAAAAAGTCGCTATGTTTATACACTATGCCATGAAACTTCGTAGACAATATGTGGAAAATGAATATGCATACAATATTACTTAACACCGAGGACCAAGCTGTCCCACAAACACAAATGATGTACATGACTAAAATAATGCGTTGTTTAAATGTACGATTGTTGTAAATTACGAATTGTAAATTTATTACCCCATCTACCACCCCCACCCCCACCACCCTTCCCATTGAACATTGTGAGGGGCCGCCGGCCTAAACAATACAGAAGTCAAAGTCAAATTCTCTCTCTCTCTCTCTCTCTCTCTCTCTCTCTCTCTCTCTCTCTCTCTCTCTCTAGTGTGTGTGATTGTGCGTGGGTGCTCTCTCTCTATTTTTCTCTTTTATATTCTCTCTCTCTCTCTCTCTCTCTCTCTCTCTCTCTCTCTCTCTCCTTCTCCCTCCCTCTCTCTCTCTCTCTCTCTCTCTCTCTCCCGCTCGTTCTCTCTCTCTCTCTCTCTCTCTCGTGTATGTGTGTGTGTGTGTGTGTATTGTGCATGTGAGTATATCATGTGTATGTGAATGCGCGCGCGATCTGTTTCTCTCTCCCTCCCTCCATCCCTCCCTCTCTCTCTCTTTCTCTCTCTCTTTCTCTCTCTCTCTTTCTCTCTCTCTCTCTCTATCTCTCTCTCTCTCTCTCTCTCTCTCTCTCTCTCTCCCCTACCTTTCTTATTTTCCTGACATAGACTGCATAGATCAAAACATTGTACATGCCAAGATTGTAGAAAATGTGCAGGGAGTTTCTGTCTTTGCCATGGATTTTATTTTTCTCGGCATTGCAGTCTCTACTTGAAAGCTTTTCTCTCTAGAAAATTTGTGTTTTCTTCCATGGGAGTACAGGCCACTTATTACTTTCATTTTCCTTTTACAATCCTTCATTTTTCTGTGTAATTTAATTTTTGAGGACATTATTTTTTAAGTTTACCACAACGGATATAAAAAACCTTTAGTACATCAAGTATTGATATTAATCCTGACCAGCTCGTTATTACTTAGTGTCATCCTTATGAGCCAATTCACCCATCACAAAAGTTAGAAAAACTGTAAACCCTGGAGTTTGCTTACATACTTTCTTTAATGATCGTGTTCTGCACAAGACAGTTTGCTTAAGTTTCCTTC
>JAWQFJ010028709.1:77500-87716 GCA_034096865.1 Theodoxus fluviatilis
AACCCATTGCACTAGTGACAGTAACAACAAGTGGCATCAGTACAAGAGGGAGCCATGGTATCATTGACAGTAACAACATATGACACCAGTACAGGAGTGAGCCGTGGCACCAGTGACAGTAACAACAAGTGGCATCAGTACAGGAGGGAGCCATGGCACCCGTGACAGTAACAGCATGTGGCACAAGTACAAGAGGGAGCCATGGTATCATTGACAGTAACAACATATGACACCAGTACAGGAGTGAGCCGTGGCACCAGTGACAGTAACAACAAGTGGCATCAGTACAGGAGGGAGCCATGGCACCCGTGACAGTAACAGCATGTGGCACAAGTACAAGAGGGAGCCATGGTATCATTGACAGTAACAACATATGACACCAGTACAGGAGTGAGCCGTGGCACCAGTGACAGTAACAAGTGGCATCAGTACAGGAGGGAGCCATGGCACCCGTGACAGTAACAGCATGTGGCACAAGTACAAGAGGGAGCCATGGTATCATTGACAGTAACAACATATGACACCAGTACAGGAGTGAGCCGTGGCACCAGTGACAGTAACAAGTGGCATCAGTACAGAAGGAAGACAAGGCACCAGAGACAGTAACAACATGTGACACCAGTACAGGAGGAAGCCATGGCACCAGAGACAGTAACAACATGTGACACCAGTACAGGAGGAAGCCATGGCACCAGAGACAGTAACAACATGTGACACCAGTACAGGAGGAAGCCATGGCACCAGAGACAGTAACAACATGTGACACCAGTACAGGAGGAAGCCATGGCACCAGAGACAGTAACAACATGTGACACCAGTACAGGAGGAAGCCATGGCACCATTAACAACATGTGACACCAGTACAGGAGGAAGCCATGGCACCAGAGGCAGTAACAACATGTGACACCAGTACAGGAGGAAGCCATGGCACCAGTGACAGTAACAACATGTGACACCAGTACAGGAGGAAGCCATGGCACCAGTGACAGTAACAACATGTGACACCAGTACAGGAGGAAGCCATGGCACCAGTGACAGTAACAACATGTGACACCAGTACAGGAAGAAGCCATGGCACCAGTGACAGTAACAACATGTGACACAGTACAGGAGGAAGACAGAGCACCAGTGACAGTAACAACATGAGCCACCAGTACAGGAGGAAGACAGAGCACCAGTGACAGTAACAACATGTGACACAGTACAGGAGGAAGACAGAGCACCAGTGACAGTAACAACATGAGCCACCAGTACAGGAGGAAGACAGAGCACCAGTGACAGTAACAACATGAGCCATCAGTACAGAAGGAAGACAAGGCACCAGTGACAGTAACAACATGAGCCACCAGTACAGGAGGAAGACAGAGCACCAGTGACAGTAACAACATGAGCCATCAGTACAGAAGGAAGACAAGGCACCAGTGACAGTAACAGCATGAGCCACCAGTACAGGAGGAAGACAGAGCACCAGTGACAGTAACAGCGTGAGCCACCAGTACAGGAGGAAGACAGAGCACCAGTGACAGTAACAACATGTGACACAGTACAGGAGGAAGCCGTGGCACCAGTGACAGTAACAGCATGTGGCACCAGTATAGGAGGAAGACAGGGCACCAGTGACAGTAACAACATGTGACACCAGTATAGGAGGAAGACAGGGCACCAGTGACAGTAACAACATGTGACACCAGTATAGGAGAAAGCCATGTCACCAGTGACAGTAACATCATGTGACACCAGTACAGGAGGAAGCCATGGCCCCAGTGACAGTAACATGTGGCACCAGTACAGGAGGAAGCCATGGCACCAGTGACAGTAACATGTGACACCAGTACAAGAGGAAACCATTGCACCAGTGACAGTAACATGTGACACCAGTATAGGAGGAAGCCATGGCACCAGTAACAGTAGTATGTGACAGCAGTACAAGAGAAAGCCATGCCACCATTGACGATAACAACATGTGGCACCAATACAGGAGGAAGGCAGGTCAGCAGAGACAGTAACAAAATGTGGCACTAGTACAGAAGGAAACCATGGCACTATTGACAGTAACAACATGTGGCACTAGTACAGAAGGAAACCATGGCACTATTGACAGTAACAACATGTGGCACCAGTACAGGAGGAAACCATTGCACCAGTGACAGTAACATGTGACACCAGTATAGGAGTAGGCCATGGCACCAGTAACAGTAGTATGTGACAGCAGTACAGGAGAAAGCCATGCCACCATTGACGATAACAACATGTGGCACCAATACAAGAGGAAACCATTGCACCAGTGACAGTAACATGTGACACCAGTATAGGAGGAAGCCATGGCACCAGTAACAGTAGTATGTGACAGCAGTACAGGAGAAAGCCATGCCACCATTGACGATAACAACATGTGGCACCAATACAGGAGGAAGGCAGGTCAGCAGAGACAGTAACAAAATGTGGCACTAGTACAGAAGGAAACCATGGCACTATTGACAGTAACAACATGTGGCTCTAGTACAGAAGGAAACCATGGCACTATTGACAGTAACAACATGTGGCACCAGTACAGGAGGAAACCATTGCACCAGTGACAGTAACATGTGACACCAGTATAGGAGGAAGCCATGGCACCAGTAACAGTAGTATGTGACAGCAGTACAGGAGAAAGCCATGCCACCATTGACGATAACAACATGTGGCACCAATACAGGAGGAAGGCAGGTCAGCAGAGACAGTAACAAAATGTGGCACTAGTACAGAAGGAAACCATGGCATCAGTGACAGTAACAACATGAGGCACCAGTACAGGAGGAAACCATGGCATCAGTGACAGTAACAACATGTGGCACCAGTACAGGAGGAAACCATGGCATCAGTGACAGTAACAACATGAGGCACCAGTACAGGAGGAAACCATGGCATCAGTGACAGTAACAACATGAGGCACCAGTACAGGAGGAAACCATGGCACCAGTGACAGTAACAACATGAGGCACCAGTACAGGAGGAAACCATGGCATCAGTGACAGTAACAACATGTGGCACCAGTACAGGAGTAGGCCATGGCATCAGTGACAGTAACAACATGTGGCACCAGTACAGGAGGAAACCATGGCACCAGTGACAGTAACATGTGACACCAGTACAGGAGGAAGCCATGGCACCAGTAACAGTAGTATGTGACAGCAGTACAGGAGAAAGCCATGTCACCGTTGACGATAACAACATGTGGCACCAATACAGGAGGAAGGCAGGTCAGCAGAGACAGTAACAAAATGTGGCACTAGTACAGAAGGAAATCATGGCACCATTGACAGTAACAACATGTGGCACTAGTACAGAAGGAAACCATGGCATCAGTGACAGTAACAACATGAGGCACCAGTACAGGAGGAAACCATTGCACTATTGACAGTAACATGTGACACCAGTATAGGAGGAAGCCATGGCCCCAGTGACAGTAACATGTGACACCAGTACAAGAGGAAACCATTGCACCAGTGACAGTAACATGTGACACCAGTACAAGAGGAAACCATTGCACCATTGACAGTAACATGTGACACCAGTATAGGAGGAAGCCATGGCACCAGTAACAGTAGTATGTGACAGCAGTACAAGAGAAAGCCATGCCACCATTGACGATAACAACATGTGGCACCAATACAGGAGGAAGGCAGGTCAGCAGAGACAGTAACAAAATGTGGCACTAGTACAGAAGGAAACCATGGCACTATTGACAGTAACAACATGTGGCTCTAGTACAGAAGGAAACCATGGCACTATTGACAGTAACAACATGTGGCACCAGTACAGGAGGAAACCATTGCACCAGTGACAGTAACATGTGACACCAGTATAGGAGGCAGCCATGGCACCAGTAACAGTAGTATGTGACAGCAGTACAGGAGAAAGCCATGCCACCATTGACGATAACAACATGTGGCACCAATACAGGAGGAAGGCAGGTCAGCAGAGACAGTAACAACATGTGGCACCAGTACAGGAGGAAACCATGGCACCATTGACAGTAACAACATGTGGCACCAGTACAGGAGGAAACCATGGCACCATTGACAGTAACATGTGGCACCAGTACAGGAGGAAACCATGGCACCAGTGACAGTAACATGTGACACCAGTACAGGAGGAAACCATTGCACCATTGACAGTAACAACATATGGCACCAGTACAGGAGGAAACCATGGCACCATTGACAGTAACAACATGAGGCACCAGTACAGGAGGAAACCATGGCATCAGTGACAGTAACAACATGTGGCACCAGTACAGGAGGAAACCATGGCACCATTGACAGTAACAACATGTGGCACCAGTACAGGAGGAAACCATGGCACCAGTGACAGTAACATGTGGCACCAGTACAGGAGGAAACCATGGCACCAGTGACAGTAACATGTGGCACCAGTACAGGAGGAAACCATGGCACCAGTGACAGTAACATATGGCACCAGTACAGGAGGAAACCATGGCACCATTGACAGTAACATCATGTGACACCAGTACAGGAGGAAACCATGGCACCAGTGACAGTAACATATGGCACCAGTACAGGAGGAAACCATGGCACCAGTGACAGTAACATATGGCACCAGTACAGGAGGAAACCATGGCACCATTGACAGTAACATCATGTGACACCAGTACAGGAGGACACCAGGAACCAGAGACAGTAACACATGTGGCACCAGTACAGGAGGAACCCATTGCACCAGTGACAGTAACAACATGTGGCACCAGTACAGGAGGAAACCATGGCACCAGTGACAGTAACAACATGTGGCACCAGTACAGGAGGAACCATGGCACCAGTGACAGTAACAACATGTGCACCAGTACAGGAGGAAACCATGGCACCAGTGACAGTACAACATGTGGCACCAGTACCGGAGGAAACCATGGCACCAGTGACAGTATCATCATGCGGCACCAGTACAGGAGGAAACCATGGCACCATTGACAGTAACATCATGTGACACCAGTACAGGAGGAAACCATGGCACCAGTGACAGTAACATATGGCACCAGTACAGGAGGAAACCATGGCACCAGTGACAGTAACATGTGGCACCAGTACAGGAGGAAACCATGGCACCATTGACAGTAACAACATGAGGCACCAGTACAGGAGGAAACCATGGCATCAGTGACAGTAACAACATGTGGCACCAGTACAGGAGGAAACCATGGCACCAGTGACAGTAACAACATGTGGCACCAGTACAGGAGGAAACCATGGCACCAGTGACAGTAACATGTGACACCAGTACAGGAGGAAGCCATGGCACCAGTAACAGTAGTATGTGACAGCAGTACAGGAGAAAGCCATGCCACCATTGACGATAACAACATGTGGCACCAATACAGGAGGAAGGCAGGTCAGCAGAGACAGTAACAAAATGTGGCACTAGTACAGAAGGAAATCATGGCACCAGTGACAGTAACAACATGAGGCACCAGTACAGGAGGAAACCATGGCACCATTGACAGTAACATGTGACACCAGTACAGGAGGAAGCCATGGCACCAGTAACAGTAACATGTGGCACCAGTACAGGAGGAAGCCATGGCACCAGTGACAGTAACATGTGACACCAGTACAAGAGGAAACCATGGCACCATTGACAGTAACAACATGTGGCACCAGTACAGGAGGAAGCCATGGCACCAGTGACAGTAACAACATGTGGCACCAGTACAGGAGGAAACCATGGCACCATTGACAGTAACAACATGTGGCACTAGTACAGAAGGAAACCATGGCATCAGTGACAGTAACAACATGAGGCACCAGTACAGGAGGAAACCATGGCACCAGTGACAGTAACAACATGTGGCACTAGTACAGGAGGAAACCATGGCACCAGTGACAGTAACATGTGACACCAGTACAGGAGGAAGCCATGGCACCAGTAACAGTAGTATGTGACAGCAGTACAGGAGGAAACCATGGCACCAGTGACAGTAACAACATGTGGCACTAGTACAGGAGGAAACCATGGCACCAGTGACAGTAACATGTGACACCAGTACAGGAGGAAGCCATGGCACCAGTAACAGTAGTATGTGACAGCAGTACAGGAGGAAGCCATGGCACCAGTGACAGTAACATGTGACACCAGTACAAGAGGAAACCATTGCACCAGTGACAGTAACATGTGACACCAGTATAGGAGGAAGCCATGGCACCAGTAACAGTAGTATGTGACAGCAGTACAGGAGAAAGCCATGCCACCATTGACGATAACAACATGTGGCACCAATACAGGAGGAAGGCAGGTCAGCAGAGACAGTAACAAAATGTGGCACTAGTACAGAAGGAAACCATGGCACTATTGACAGTAACAACATGTGGCACTAGTACAGAAGGAAACCATGGCACTATTGACAGTAACAACATGTGGCACCAGTACAGGAGAAAACCATTGCACCAGTGACAGTAACATGTGACACCAGTATAGGAGTAGGCCATGGCACCAGTGACAGTAACATGTGACAGCAGTACAGGAGAAAGCCATGCCACCATTGACGATAACAACATGTGGCACCAATACAAGAGGAAACCATTGCACCAGTGACAGTAACATGTGACACCAGTATAGGAGGAAGCCATGGCACCAGTAACAGTAACAACATGAGGCACCAGTACAGGAGGAAACCATGGCACCATTGACAGTAACAACATGAGGCACCAGTACAGGAGGAAACCATGGCACCATTGACAGTAACAACATGTGGCACTAGTACAGAAGGAAACCATGGCACCATTGACAGTAACAACATGTGGCACCAGTACAGAAGGAAACCATGGCACCAGTGACAGTAACAACATGAGGCACCAGTACAGGAGGAAACCATGGCACCAGTGACAGTAACATGTGGCACCAGTACAGGAGGAAATCATGGCATCAGTGACAGTACCAACATGAGGCACCAGTACAGGAGGAAACCATTGCATCAGTGACAGTAACAAAATGTGGCACTAGTACAGGAGGAAACCATGGCATCAGTGACAGTAACAACATGTGGCACCAGTACAGGAGGAAACCATGGCACCAGTGACAGTAACAACATGTGGCACCAGTACAGGAGGAAACCATGGCACCAGTGACAGTAACATGTGGCACCAGTACAGGAGGAAACCATGGCACCAGTGACAGTAACAACATGAGGCACCAGTACAGGAGGAAACCATGGCACCAGTGACAGTAACATGTGGCACCAGTACAGGAGGAAACCATGGCACCAGTGACAGTAACATGTGGCACCAGTACAGGAGGAAACCATGGCACAGTGACAGTAACATGTGCACCAGTACAGGAGGAAACCATGGCACCAGTGACAGTAACATATGGCACCAGTACAGGAGGAAACCATGGCACCAGTGACAGTAACAACATGTGGCACCAGTACAGGAGGAAACCATGGCATCAGTGACAGTAACAACATGTGGCACCAGTACAGGAGGAAACCATGGCATCAGTGACAGTAACAACATGTGGCACCAGTACAGGAGGAAACCATGGCATCAGTGACAGTAACAACATGTGGCACCAGTACAGGAGGAAACCATGGCATCAGTGACAGTAACAACATGTGGCACCAGTACAGGAGGAAACCATGGCACCATTGACAGTAACATGTGGCACCAGTACAGGAGGAAACCATGGCACCAGTGACAGTAACATGTGGCACCAGTACAGGAGGAAACCATTGCACAAGTGACAGTAACATGTGACACCAGTACAGGAGGAAACCATGGCACCAGTGACAGTAACATATGGCACCAGTACAGGAGGAAACCATGGCACCATTGACAGTAACAACATGAGGCACCAGTACAGGAGGAAACCATGGCACCAGTGACAGTAACATATGGCACCAGTACAGGAGGAAACCATGGCACCATTGACAGTAACATATGGCACCAGTACAGGAGGAAACCATGGCACCAGTGACAGTAACAACATGTGGCACCAGTACAGGAGGAAACCATGGCACCATTGACAGTAACAACATGTGGCACCAGTACAGGAGGAAACCATGGCACCAGTGACAGTAACATGTGGCACCAGTACAGGAGGAAACCATTGCACAAGTGACAGTAACATGTGACACCAGTACAGGAGGAAGCCATGGCACCAGTAACAGTAGTATGTGACAGCAGTACAGGAGAAAGCCATGCCACCATTGACGATAACAACATGTGGCACCAATACAGGAGGAAGGCAGGTCAGCAGAGACAGTAACAAAATGTGGCACTAGTACAGAAGGAAACCATGGCACCATTGACAGTAACAACATGAGGCACCAGTACAGGAGGAAACCATGGCACCATTTCCAATAAGAAACGCAGTCGCCCGAACATGGAAGTGTAGAAACACCAGACTTGAGCACTGTGAGGCAACACCCACAGAAGGATGAGCTGGGGTCGGTAGTTGGTTTCATAGGATCAGATCGCGGTAGTTTGGATAAAACCTCGTCATCAGAGTGAAGGCACGTTTCCTGGGGTCCGATCCTTGTCATTGCATGTCGCATGACCACTGTCCATCACTTTCACACCTTAGTGACACATCCAGTTCATCGCTTCATTCAGGTGCTGTGACAAATCATAAATCCGATGTAATAAGTGATTTTAATGATACGCATGCAAGCGCCTGTTTTTTATTGTTTCGTGTTTGAGTTGAAACAGGTCCTGCAAAGTGAGTATTTTGTGCTAGCCGTCTTCACTTGCTATTTGTGTTTCGTGAAATCCGACATAGTTAGTCGACCGCGTTTGGAGGAATGAAAACCTGTCACATGACTAATGCATGTTTCACGAAGCAGACTGCGGGACATTGTCACTCGTCTAAAGGAAATCTGACCATCTGATGATCTTGTCATACAGCTATCATCGGTGTCTGGTCATTACTGCAGTATACTTAGCCTGGAGGGCCGGCATTAACTCTGGTACACGACCTGCTACGCAGATGTAATGACAATGACTGTACATTTGGAAACATGGCTTCACTCGGATGACGGGGTTTTACCCAAACTGGTGCGCTCTTTTGACCACAATGTGTTTAATGGAATGGACTTCAGTGACTACAGGTGCACGTGGACTGCTGCATGTCCTGGGCCACAGGCTCAGCACTAGAGGCGACACGTCAGCAATCGATGTGACCTGGTAGTTGTGGCCCTGTCGGCACAGACAGGAACAGAGGAGCCGCGGGTATACCAGAAATCCGGATAAAGATCTGACGTCACTCCCACGGTGAACTCGTGGAGACTGTCTTTCATTGAAGTCAATTAATAATAATAATAATAATAATAATAATGGGTATTTATATAGCGCGTATTCTCAAGTGAGCTCTAAGCGCTTTACAATCTCGTTCACACATCACAAGCAGACAATCAGATACAAGCAAATCACATAGGCAATCAACACTAGCAGCAAAATCACGTACAATCAGAGCAAGCATACAAACACATAACATTAACAAGCGAGCAGGCAGAATAATCAAACACTGTTGAAGCAAGCAACAACAAAAGAAAAAATAAACAAACAAGCAGGCTAAATAATCCAACACAATCAAGCAGGCATACCAACACAATAAATAAACAAGCAAGCAGACAACCAATCGACAATCTAAACAAGAATGAAATAAGCAAATAAAGAGAACAAACAAGCAAGCAAACACAAACGAGATAAGTGAATCAAAACAAAATATTTACAAAATACAATTACGAGAATATGTACGGGGAGTTGTGAGTTGAGCGGGTGGGGTCAGTGGGAGGGAGGGGGAGGGGGGGGGGGGGCTATTTGGCAGATGTGTATGCAAGAGAGAACAGGTGTGTCTTTAGATCAGCGCGGAAAGAGTCAGACTCGGAAGAGGGATACAGACGAAGATTAGCAGGGAGAGAGTTCCAGACGAGAGGGGCGGAGGCAAAGAAAGAGCGGTCACCAAAAGATGATTTCATTTTACGAGGGACGAGGGTGGTGGTGTTTGCTGAAGAGCGAAGTGTTCTGCGTGGCGTGTAAGTGTCTATGAGGGCTGTGAGGTATGCGGGTCCTGTCTGTGTGAATGCGTTGAAAGATAAGCATGCAATTTTGTAAGTGATACGGTCCTCAACACGGAGCCAGTGTAGTTTCTGAAGGTGGGGGTGATATGCTCAGATTTGCGGACTTTACAGATCAGGCGAGCGGCGTTGTTCTGCAGTTTTTGTAAC
>JAWQFJ010028711.1:0-10000 GCA_034096865.1 Theodoxus fluviatilis
TGTGAAGACACTAGAATTTTCTCCAGTGTTGCTGGCAGCGTCGCAGGCGTGTTTATCAGTCAGGTCACGGCCTTGACCCGCGCGCGACCGAGTTAGGCTAATATTAGCTTGTTGTGACACAGTAAGTCAGTCGCGTCGCAGTTAGGAATGTGGGAGTATGTGCGATATTGTGCTGGTAGTTTCTAGAAGTTGTGGAAATGTATATAAGGAGCGAAAGCGAGTGAGAGAGGGAGAGCAGCAGATACGACAGAGTTAAAGGTGAGAGCTTTGACCCTGTACAGAGCGAGTTTCTGCTGTGTGCTAGCGAGCCTCTGCGGTACTGTAAGCAGAGTGAAGCTGCGACGTAGTGCGACGATTATTGCTGTTGGCTGATTTTCACCACTGTAGTCGATCAGTGTGTGAATAAAGTTCATTGGAAACGACCACCGGTGTCTGTCACTTCGACTTCCTAGCGCAAGCCAGGAGAACCCCCGTACATCAAGATATTGCAAGGGAAGAGTGCAACATTTGGTTCCCTAGACGGAGAACAGTCGAAGCGGTGACAGTTGACAACAGGTATGGAAGGCGAGAAACGCGTAACTCGATCCGCCGCACGCGTGGAGGCGACAGAGCAACCGACGGAAGACATCACAATGATGATGAGACTTCTGCTCGACCAACAGAGACAGCAGAGAGAAGCCCAGGAGGAGGAAAAACGAGGCCGCGAGCGGGAGAAGGCAGAGGAGAAGGCAGTCCGCGAGCGGGAGAAGGCAGAGGAGAAGGCAGTCCGCGAGCGGGAGAAGGCAGAGGAGAAGGCAGACAGCGAGCGGAAGGAGGCAGAGGAGAAAGCCTACCGTGAACGGAAGGAGCAAGAAGAAGCAGAGCGTCGCCAGCAAGAAGCTGCATACCGTGAACAGAAGGAGACGGAAGAGAGGGAACATCGCCTGCATCAGGAAGAGTTGCTGCAAAACATCAAAGCCGGGACAGAGGGACTTCAGAGGGAAATCGAGGCAGTAAGCTTTCGCCTAGGAGAGGAGGTAGACCGCATTGATGCTAATCTCCAACAGGAAGCAGCGCGCCTCAACTCCCTCGAAGGGGAAGTAACCCGCCTCGACACCGTCATCTGCAGACTGGAGAGAAAGCTGGAAGAGAAAGAAGAAACAAAAGCAAGCTCCTCTTATCCAGCCAGACTTTACACCCAAGATAACCAGCAGGCCTCCAAGCAACTGCGAGCCGAGGCGTCACCATTCTTCTCAAACCAGGAAGAGGCATACCCCCCAGCCGGTCGTCCAGTGCAGCGGCCACAAACGTACGACGGGAAGGCACCGTGGGATGCCTACCACATTCAGTTCGAGGTGACCGCGCAGATCAACGGTTGGGGAGAGCGGGAGAAAGCGAGTTTTCTCATCTCCAGCCTGACGGGACAAGCGCTGACAGTCCTGGAATCCATCCCACCCGAAGGCAGGAATGACTACACTGCCCTCGTTCGGACCCTCCGTGACAGGTTTCAAGATTCCCGAAACGCAGACCAGGCTAAGGCAGCACTCTACACGAGAAAGCGCAAGAAGGGCGAATCACTCATCGAGTTGGCGGCTGACATCGAGAGGCTGGTGAGGCGAGCGCACCCTGCGTTTAACAGGGAGGCAATCGACGATTTGGCTCGGGAGAAGTTTATAGATGCCCTCGCCGACGACGAAGCGAAACGCCAAGTACAGGTGTTGGCTCCCTCTACCTTGGCGGAAGCAGTCAACACCGCTCTCCGTGTCGAGGCCATCGCTCAACGCGAGGAAGCGACCCAGCGAGCATCTCACTCTCATAGGATCAGAGCCATTGGCAGCCAGGAGAAGTCGGAGGGTGACGGCGACACTCTCTCTCTGAACCAGTTTCGCCAGCTGATGACGGAGTTCTTGGAGAAGATACAAAACCGCTCTTTCCGTCAAGACGGACAGCGAGGGCAGATCAGATGCTATAATTGCGACAAGACAGGCCACATCGCTCGCCACTGTCCACAGGGAAAGAAGAAAACCACCACAGCGCAGGAAAACTAGGATGCGCCGGGCTTAAGGGGCATAGCCCGGCGTCCCCTGCCTCCACCGCCCCACATCGCATCAGTCATCGGTTGAAGGGTGTCCGCGTAGACCCAGGAGGACCGGCGATCGAGGTGTACATCGACGGTAACCGTCATCAGGCACTGATCGACTCAGGAGCGACCATTTCTGTGATAAAGACTGGTCTGGGCCCCTTCCAGAGAAGAGAGGAATCAGCAATGGTGCTCACTGACGTCATGAACAGACCGATCCCTGTGCACGGCGTCGTGACAGTGAAGGTGAAGGCCGGTGAGTTGTTATTTCTCACCCCTTCGTGATCGCCGATATAGAAGATGACGTCATCCTGGGGATAGACTTTTTGCAGAAGCATTGCTGTGTTATAGACTGGGGACAGTTCCTCCTGCTGATTGATGGGCACCACGTGCAGTTGAAGGGTCTTGGGGGTGAAGGGAATGCTTCACTGCGGCCCTCGGGTGCGTTGAGGCGGATCGCCGCTCAAGAGACGCCTCTGGCAGTCGCACAGAGACAGGATCCGGACCTGCAGCCCATCATCCGCTGGATGGAGGACAGGCCTGTCCGCCCACCCTGGAGGAAGGTCGCCGTTACCAGCCCTGTCACCAAGGCTTACTGGACCCAGTGGGATGCCTTGCAGCTGACGGATGGAGCGCTGTACAGAAAGTGGATGGACGAGAAGGGAGAAACCTGCCGCCTTCTCCCTGTTCTGCCGAGAGCCATGCAGGAGGAAGCGCTGAGACAGGTACACGATGACCCAGCAGCTGGCCACCTCGGAAGGCAGAAGACGTATCGACGCGTCTGTGAGCGGTACTTTTGGATTGGTCGACACAAGTCCGTTCGCAACTTGTGTCGGCGCTGTGCCATCTGTGCCTCACGGGCAAGACCCCACAGTCGCCGTAGTGGCTCTAGCAAGACTGACAGTTCTGCAGTGGTCGCCGGGCCATTGGTGGATATCCCCCGTGACGTGCCCCAGGGTGTGGAACCGCTCCAGGGTATGCTGCAGGCAGTGGGAAAGTCCGCAAGGACACACCTGCAGCGGAGCGTGGACGGAATGAAGACTGGTTACGACCGCAAGGCCTATCACCAGACCTCTCCTGATGGCACTGCACCGTGGTACCCCAACCCACGGGCTGAGAAGGGATGCACCACCAAGCTGGCCCGGCCACCGGGAGGACGTTACGTGAACCGTGCCCGTCTCTGGAAGTACCAGGGAGAACTACCGCCGGACTGGTGGCAGTCGCCACGACGTCACCCTGACCCGACCGACGACGAGCCCACAGAGAGAGACACCGTACCAGGGCCTTCCTCGGAAGACGAGAGCGTGGATGGAGCGACCCCTGATTATGTACAGACATATACGCGGCGAGAGCGGCGTGTGATGCGCCCATCTCTCTTCCTGTGAGGAATTCTTTATTTTCAGTGACAGTATGGACAGTGGTCTTGCAGACATTGACCCCATGGACTGGGCAGATGCTACCGCAAGGAAGCTTTCGCCCATGTGTCAGGTTTCTGCATCTATGCCACTCATTTTGTAATTCTTGAACTACCTGGACTGCAGATTGACTTTTTCCCGGTATTTTGTTGTTGTTGTTGATGATAATGTTGTTGCTAGTTGTGTATTTTTGAGGTGCTAGTTTATGGTGTTTGGTAAATTGAATGATGGAGTTGTATATGTAGTGAGACCGACGAGGTCGTTTCGGTCTTTAGGGGGGGAGCTATGTTGTGAAGACACTAGAATTTTCTCCAGTGTTGCTGGCAGCGTCGCAGGCGTGTTTATCAGTCAGGTCACGGCCTTGACCCGCGCGCGACCGAGTTAGGCTAATATTAGCTTGTTGTGACACAGTAAGTCAGTCGCGTCGCAGTTAGGAATGTGGGAGTATGTGCGATATTGTGCTGGTAGTTTCTAGAAGTTGTGGAAATGTATATAAGGAGCGAAAGCGAGTGAGAGAGGGAGAGCAGCAGATACGACAGAGTTAAAGGTGAGAGCTTTGACCCTGTACAGAGCGAGTTTCTGCTGTGTGCTAGCGAGCCTCTGCGGTACTGTAAGCAGAGTGAAGCTGCGACGTAGTGCGACGATTATTGCTGTTGGCTGATTTTCACCACTGTAGTCGATCAGTGTGTGAATAAAGTTCATTGGAAACGACCACCGGTGTCTGTCACTTCGACTTCCTAGCGCAAGCCAGGAGAACCCCCGTACATCAAGATATTGCAAGGGAAGAGTGCAACACGTTATAGACTTGACCCTTCGCATTACAGCATTGCGCCAAATATCATTCTGATATCAAATTCTTTTCTCCATTTTTTAACAGAAATCATTCAGATGTCAAAACTCGTTTCCATCTTAACACAAACATTTTATTTTATCAAATAAACGCTTGTTTATTGCCTCAACTAGAGTAAGTTAAGAGTTTTGTGCGAAATAGTTCTAGAACTACTTTAACGGCGTATGTCAAGGAGCAGATCGGCTACCCCACAAGCATCTCGTGTGACCTCCATTTGCATATTTCAGACAAAAGCCTTCCATCACGTGATGTCAACTGGGCTAGAGACACTTTCGCCGGTAGGCGAAGCCTCTAGTGAACTAGACTGGTACAGTGCATGTGGTACAAGCCTCTAGTGAACTAGAATGGTACAGTGCATGTGGTGCAAGCCTCTAGTGAACTAGACTGGTACAGTGCATGTGGTGCAAGCCTCTAGTGAACTAGAATGGTACAGTGCATGTGGTGCAAGCCTCTAGTGAACTAGAATGGTACAGTGCATGTGGTGCAAGCCTCTAGTGAACTAGACTGGTACAGTGCATGTGGTGCAAGTCTCTAGTGAACTAGACTGGTACAGTGCATGTGGTGGAAGCAGACTGATTTGTTGTTACAACTCTCTCTGCTCAAAGATTATTGATTTTTCGGTAACGATTTATCGGTGACATTGATAAAGAATGAATGTCTCTGCCTCGTTCAACAACAACGAGGTGACCAACATACGAAAACCAAACCAAACCAAAGCCAGTCATGTCAAACCAAGTCATATTAGTTAAATCTGGACCAAATCTTTAACAAATTCAATTTGAAAAATGTGGATTGTTTTATGGTGAAACCCTTACCAAGCACCACATTTTAGTAGAATCCGTTTTGAACGATTTGAATTATTCATCTAAATAACGAACAAAGGAACCAACTAACGAATCAGTCAACAGACTAAACCGGCTGAAGCCATAAGCACCTTGACGGAGGTTATCAAACCAATTCACGACAAACCAGTCATATCGAAATAAGCCAAGCCAGCCATATCGAAATAAGCCAAACCAGCCACATCAAAATAAGCCAAACCAGCCATATAACAATAAGCCAAACTGAACTAAACTGAAGCAAGCCAAACCAGCCATATCAAAGTAAGCGAAACCAGCCATATCCAAATAAGCCAAACCAGCCATATCAAAATAAGCCAAACGAACCACATCAAAATAAGCCAAACCACCCACATCAAAATAATCCAAACCAGCCATATCAAAATAAGCCAAACCAGCCACATCAAAATAAGCCAAACCAGCCACATCAAAATAAGCCAAACCAGCCATATCAAAATAAGCCAAACTAGGAATATCAAAATAAGCCAAACCAGCCATATCAAAATAAGTCAAACCAGCCATATCAAAATGAGCCAAACCAGCCATATCAAAATAAGCCAAACCAGCCATATCAAAATAAGTCAAACCAGCCACATCAAAATAAGCCAAACCAGCCACATCAAAATAAGCCAAACCAGCCATATCAAAATAAGCCAAACGAACCACATCAAAATAAGCCAAACCAGCCATATCAAAATAAGCCAAACCAGCCATATCAAAATAAGCCAAACCAGCCATATCAAAATAAGCCAAACTAGGAATATCAAAATAAGCCAAACCAGCCATATCAAAATAAGTCAAACCAGCCATATCAAAATGAGCCAAACCAGCCATATCAAAATAAGCCAAACCAGCCATATCAAAATAAGTCAAACCAGCCACATCAAAATAAGCCAAACCAGCCACATCAAAATAAGCCAAACCAGCCATATCAAAATAAGCCAAACGAACCACATCAAAATAAGCCAAACCAGCCATATCAAAATAAGCCAAACCAGCCATATCAAAATAAGCCAAACCAGCCATATCAAAATAAGCCAAACCAGCCATATCAAAATAAGCCAAACCAGCCATATCAAAATAAGCCAAACCAGCCATATCAAAATAAGCCAAACCAGCCATATCAAAATAAGCCAAACCAGCCATACCTAAATAAGCCAAACCAGCCATATCAAAATAAGCCAAACCAGCCATATCAAAATAAGCCAAACCAGCAATATCAAAATAAGCCAAACCAGCCATATCAAAATAAGCCAAATCAGCCACATCGAAATAAGCCAAACCAGCTATATCAAAATAAGCCAAACCAGCCATATCGAAATAAGCCAAACCAGCCATATCAAAATAAGCCAAACCAGCCATATAGAAATAAGCCAAACTAAACTAAACTAAACTGAAGCAAGCCAAACCTAAAACAAATCAAACTAAACCAAACCAAACCAAACCAAAACTGATAAATGAGCGTTTGCACATACTTTGCATCCAAAACGATATGCATGATGTACTCAATTAGGTAAACTTTCATTGTTGTTATTGTTGTTGTTGTTGTTGTTCCATTGTCGTCGAAGAGGACCTCGGTATCTATATTTATTGATTTGTAGAATAGATACACTTTGTGCTCAGACTGCTAGAGAGGCCTGCCTATGTGGGCCAGGAACTTCTCCCAAATGTCGGGGTATCTACATTTATTGATTTGTAGAATAGATACACTTTGTGCTCACTGCTAGAGAGGCCTGCCTATGTGGGCCAGGAACTTCTCCCAAATGTCGGGGTATCTACATTTATTGATTTGTAGAATAGATACACTTTGTGCTCACTGCTAGAGAGGCCTGCCTATGTGGGCCAGGAACTTCTCCCAAATGTCGGGGTATCTACATTTATTGATTTGTAGAATAGATACACTTTGTGCTCACTGCTAGAGAGGCCTGCCTATGTGGGCCAGGAACTTCTCCCAAATGTCGGGGTATCTACATTTATTGATTTGTAGAATAGATACACTTTGTGCTCACTGCTAGAGAGGCCTGCCTATGTGGGCCAGGAACTTCTCCCAAATGTCGGGGTATCTACATTTATTGATTTGTAGAATAGATACACTTTGTGCTCACTGCTAGAGAGGCCTGCCTATGTGGGCCAGGAACTTCTCCCAAATGTCGGGCAGACCTGAGTTGACTCGGCAGTCGATGCGCCGGCAGCTCTGGACTTGCGCAATGCTAGCTGCCGCTGTGCGTCAGCCAACCCTCTGTGCTGTGCGTCAGCCAACCCTCTCTGCTGCGCGTCAGCCAACCCTCTCTACTGTGCGTCAGCCAACCCTCTCTGCTGTGCGTCAGCCAACCCTCTGTGCTGTGCGTCAGCCAACCCTCTGTGCTGCGCGTCAGCCAACCCTCTCTGCTGTGCGTCAGCCAACCCTCTGTGCTGTGCGTCAGCCAACCCTCTCTGCTGTGCGTCAGCCAACCCTCTGTGATGTGCGTCAGCCAACCCTCTCTGCTGTGCGTCAGCCAACCCTCTGTGCTGTGCGTCAGCCAACCCTCTCTGCTGTGCGTCAGCCAACCCTCTCTGCTGTGCGTCAGCCAACCCTCTCTGCTGTGCGTCAGCCAACCCTCTCTGCTGTGCCGCCTGGCAACTCTGGTGGATGACGGGGCGCCATGCTGGGGTGTTCGGTGCGATTGACTCCCAGGCTGCGGTGAAAATGCCGAGAGATTTCAGGGAGGTCTTCGGTGAATCCTTGAAGCGTTTCTTTTGGCCTACGTATGATCTTTTTCCTCTGGACGGCTCCCAATAATAGAGCTGCTTGGGGAGACGTTTGCCAGACATTCTGACATGACATGATGACATGTTGATGGTTGTTGTTATATGACATTAGTCCATGTCTGCTGACGCATACAGAAGCCCTGAACAATGAACAGCCACTTGCACTGCCAATCAGATAAGTCCTACTTTCCTTTAACCTCATCCATCTTCTCCATTCTTGTTCCTAACGACAGATCTGTTCACTCTCCGCTTGTTCAGGAGGCGCAGCGATTCAAAGCGCTGCTCAGCGCTGCATGTGATTCACTCCTGAACGGCAATTTGGGGGCGTGATTCACTCAGCGCTGTGCAGCGCTTTGAATCACCAATCCGACGTGATTCAGACGATTTTGCATCACATTCAAAATGGCGTCTTCGATCCCGCACAGACCGTCGATGCGTAAAATAACCCTCAGAAACATCATTTTGGGACTGGAACGGGCTTTATTTGCCCCAAGCGCTCTGTATGCGCTAGTAATGGCAAGTAAGGATGACACAGTAGTAGACTTTATTCATGCAGAGTACATTTAAACGTGCATAAACGATGTCTGTGGCAAAGAAAACACTTTCTTCGCGTCTATCAACACAACATGGGGCGCAGAAGATTTACCTCCCCTTTTTACAAGTGAAGCGCTGCACTACATCTTAGGTGTTCAGGAGAGGCAAAGAGCGCTCAATTGCCAACATAAAGCGCTCATGCAGCGCGTTGTACTCCTGAACAAGCCTTCTTACTTTATTTGAAGTGCATGTCATCAGCAATTTCCCACGCGTAGCATGTTTGCCTGGTCTACTTTGCTGCCGTTTACAAAGACATTACGCCACGCCACCACGAATACCAACAAGAATGCACTACCAAGAGTACAATATCCCGCTACCTCTCTCGCTAGATCCTCGGTCAAAATGTCCTGGGCTGGGAATCTATATTTGCAAACGAGAAAGGGGAAAATACTGACGACTGACCTGGAAAAAAACAAACCAACACAGGAATCAAAGAGCGGGAGAGGGATATGTGTACTCAGCAAACAGTGACCATGTTCTTCGCATTTCGACGGGTAACGACAGAACAGTGCTAAATGCATCGCACAGACCGATCGGTTACATGGACGATGCCTATTTATGGGATCATAGACCTGATGTCATATTATGGTACAGGTCGTAGTCGATGCAGCACTCCCAGTGGACGAGCCTGCGTGGACACCGACGGCACCGTTATTAACTTTGCACGACTGAGGGTGACGGGTCTGCCAACACACTGCCTTCATCGGGAAAACATCTGAGTAGGTTGGACATGTTATATAAATAATGAAAATCGCTCCTGATAGTTAGACGACAACATGGCAATGCGCAAACGCGATAGTGTTGGGTGCGATTTTCTATTCAGCTATCAGAGCCAGCTTTCGCTGCTGCACCAAGGAGGAGGTGGAAGCCATTATGACTCAGAGATCAATGGGGCGTGACTCACGTGCAGTCTTTTCTGCACACTCGACAGACTGACGGTTTCGTCATGCGTGGGTGCAAGACATGTAAGACATTTAGCATCCATCCTCGAAAAAAGGATGGTTTGCCTGTCGTTAATTTACGAAAATGCATACAACGCATTCCTCATAACTTAATGCAGAACAGAGCTGCTCGGCATTATCCCCCCCCCCCCCCCCCCCCCCCCATTGCACACTTCCAGTACTTGGACTCTCTTGCCGCCCTAGTGCCCAGAGCCACCGCTCTCTCTCTTCCTACAGCAGTAACACAACGGTTGCAAGTGCGTTTTTCTTCCCTTGTTCCCTGCTCGTTGTAGGTTAGGGCTAAGGAGAGGTCCAGCCCGAATCCCCGCTCGACTTGCTTATAATCTCATTCCAGTGAAATGAGTAGTCAATGGCCTCACGTTGTCTACATAGAGCAACCGGCCATAAAGTCGCATATATCCATCCAGTCACGTACGTCTATCAATCTATCCATCCATCCATCCATCCACCCATCCGTCCATCCATCTATCCATCCATCCATCTATCCATCCATTCATCCATCCATCCATCTATCCATCTATCCATCCAGTCAC
>JAWQFJ010028711.1:20000-30047 GCA_034096865.1 Theodoxus fluviatilis
TAAGTTTTTTACTCTTAACTTTATTCGCAGTGACTCGACAACTTCTTCAGCCCGGGGTCTTGTTCCACGTGCCTAAGGTGTTACGAATGAAGCTAAGTGACCTTGTGCAGGCCAGACTGCAGGCTTGCACATTCTCCTCCAAACTGCAAGTCTGGCCCAGAATGCCGCGTCTTCCTTGACCGCTGCAGCCTCTCGTGCACGCTTTGATCTACGTCCGTTGTCGCTCCTCCCCTCGGCAGCGTCCCAGGTATGACACGAGTGGGCTGAGGTCGGGAACGGTCGAGAAACGAGTCAAGAAAATGGGAGGAGTCAAAGCAATGGAGAGGAGATGCTGACTTAGGTGAAGTCGAAATGGGGGTTGGGGTGGTGGGTGGAGGTGGTAAAGCTTTGGAATGGGGTGGAGGTGGGTGGGGTGGGGATGGCAAGGAGTGGTGAAAGAGTTTGGGATGGGGATGGTTGGGTTTGAGAAATGGGGTCAGTGTGAAGGGCTTGGGTTAAAATGGGTAGAGGTGCTTTCTATATTGCAACTGCTCATCTATCGGTTGGTGCTCAAATGGCACACGTGTGGCCTTTTAATGCCTGTAGTCGTCGGGTTCTCCTACTCCTGGGTGGAGAGAAGCAATGTGAGCCTGGCACTTTCCTCAAGGCTGCAACTCAGCGAATCAGAAACTTCAAACGCTGCACCTACTAGAGACGCAGGCAACTGGTCAAACACGTTAACCACTCGGCCACATAGCACAGAGAAGGCAAATAGTAGAGGGGGTAGAGAGGGGCGGATGGGGTGAAGAGATAGAACAGCTGTGAGTTCGAGGTAGAGAGGTAGAAAGGGGTTGTTGTTGGTGAAGCTAGGAAAAGAGGATGCGGACAGACCAGGGCGCGTTTGTTAGGCAAGTGGCTCGCCTCGAGGGCTAGCCGAGGCAAGCAAGAAGTCGAAGTAAGGGCCCATCACCGATTGGCAAGGCGGAAGTCCGAGAGAACATGGCTGCGTCCTGGCGCGAGAGTCGGTAAAGAAGTTGCCGATAGATGAAATAACTGACGATACAACTATCACAGCAGTTTTTAACTTAATAAAACACACCATGGTGTATCGAAGGGCACGATAACTTTTTCAAAGAATAAAAAGCAGCCCGGGTTCAAATGTAGACAGTTTTGTCAAAAATGTTGTGCCTCGATTCATTTTGATCAATTCAAGGGACATAATTCATAGAGCGTACGTGTACGTTGTTTCGTGTTGGCAAACGATTAAATAAAAGTTCGGCAGTGTACGTCCAGAAATAGCATATACAGGTACTCCTCAAAAGATACAAATGAACACTCGAACAGCAAATACTTCCGTGTAAGTACCCTTTTCCATTCTCGGACACTGAGATGCACAATACAGGCACTGCCGTCTATCAGCGGCAACCCAATAGACCTTATCCACACATCGAGGCCCTGGGAGTTACTTCCCTTGTTTTCCGGACCAGATTCCCGCGAATCTTTCATAATGCCGCCTACCAAGCGCTGTGCTTGGGGACTATGTAAAACGGATAGTAGATACCCTGAACGCTGTGTTGGCGTCAAATTCATTCCATTTGTGAAACCAGGAAAGAATATGTACCATCTAGATCGTTGCCTTCGCTGGATAAAAGCCTGCAATCGCCCAGCTGACCAGTTGAACGTCAACACAATCACGCAGTACACGTACATTTGCAGCAAGGTAAGATAACGCACGACGATTTGATTCAAGGCCTAGTGCTAATTGTTTTGATGGTCTGGTCTCAGTGTCACAGAAAATATGATGAGTTAATCAATCACTAATTAAAAAAATAAGTACGTTGCCCTATTTTGATTGACATTCTGAGTGAAATAGATCTATTTCGCTGTCCCGGCCGGCGAACATGTTGCCGGCTGTATTGAGCTTGTGTGTTCGTGTAAGTCTACTCCAAAGTCAAAATCACAGTCGTCTCCGGAACAAGGAATAATCAGAGTAAAAAACATTTCGTTTGTTTTGCAGCACTTCAAAGATGGGCAACCTACACAAGAAAATCCCGACCCACTGTCTGCCGATCCATATGGAAGAGCACCAACAGCAAGAAAGCCGCCATGCAAGCGTCCGTCTTCGAGCGAACCTCAGTCTGATTCCAGAAAAAAAAGAAAAATCAATACGGTAAGACCCATTCCAGTATTTTTGCACACACACACTCACACACACACACACACACCTACACACACACACACACCTACACACACACACACATGGTCAAGAGTACAGATGTGCTGAGTATTGTGTGACACAAATATTTCAAAATAAACTGTCTGATACAGTAATGATACACTCTTCATTTCACATAAATATGATGCATCATGTTAACTTGACACCAAAGTGTGATATGGTCTATTGGCTGCGGTGTAAAGTTGAGTTAAGACGAATGCTAACCTCTAATTTGACTAACAATTATGGTTTTATTTCATTTCTTCTTGACATAGGAGCAAAAATATCATTAATACTTTGGATGTTGAAGCTGCAATAAAGTTTTTGTGTTGAATAGTTTATCTTTTGTGGCTCTTTTTCTGAATGAGTGGTGGTGTCAAGATGAGACTCCAAACTGTCTTCTTCAAATACAACTAAACTAAACATTGCATTCAGTTGTTCTTTTCTGTACAGTTTAGACATCACCTAATGCATCATATTTATGTAAAGTGAAGAGTGTATCATTACAGTATCAGAAAGTTTATTTTGAAATATTTGTGTCACACCAATACTCAGCACCTCTGTACTCTTGACCACACACACACACACACACACACACACTCACCTACACACACACCCACACTCACACACACACCTACACACACACACACACCTACACACACCCACACTCACACACACACCTACACACACACACACACACCTACACACACCTACACACACCCACACTCACACACACACCTACACACACACACACACACACACACACACACACACACACACCTACTCACACACACACACCACACACACACACACACAGACACACACACACCTACACACACATATTGCAAGTCTAGTATTTCAGTGTAACAAGTGTAAACATCACAAGACAAAACCACAGCAACCAGAGTTTTGATAATGTTACCCCCTCGCGTGAGTGTTTCCACAGCAACACACTAACTAGCCTGATTAATATTTCGGGTTGTAAACTTGTACCATTAGCTAGTTGTTTTCTTTGTGCACAGGCTGCTGATGCCACAGAGAGTATCATTACTGTATCAGAAAGTTTATTTTGAAATATTTGTGTCACACCAATACTCAGTACCTCTGTACTCTTGACCACATACACACACACACACACACACCTACACACACACACACACATCTACACACACATACACACACACACCTACACACACATATTGCAAGTCTAGTATTTCAGTGTAACAAGTGTAAACATCACAAGACAAAACCACAGCCACCGGAGTTTTGATAATGTTACCCCCTCGCGTGAGTGTTTCCACAGCAACACACTAACTTGCCTGATTAATATTTCGGGTTGTAAACTTGTACCATTAGCTAGTTGTTTTCTTTGTGCACAGGCTGCTGATGCCACAGAGAAAGCTGAAGCAGATGCAGGTCAGCATACTACAGGTGACGAAGGCGGGGTAGCACCCAGTCTCTGTCGACAACAACAATCAACCCAAATGAGTGACTGCGATCAAGGCACCGATAATGAAAGACCAACACAACGTGACCATGGTACAGAAGAAGATGACATGTTCATTATTCCGAGCAGTAAAATTACATGCAGCAATTGTGATCATAATGTCCAACTGACCCCGCAAGCCACAAAGTCACTCACTGCAAATATGTTCATGTCCCGCTTGCTTCAGTCGGATAAATCCTGTTTTTTTTACACGGGTGTCCCAACTGTTGACGCATTGAAATTTCTATTCAGCTGGATGAAAAAGTCAGCTGAAGGGGTCACATTATGGGGGAGACAAAAGCGTAATTTATCTGTGAAGTTCAGAGAGTCCACACAACGTAAGATGACCATGTTTATGTGTATGGTGCTAACTTTGGTGCGCCTTCGGAAGGGTTTCGACATGGACCACCTGGCTTTCTTGTTTGGGATTTCGCAAAGTCACGTCAGCAGGATATTTACTACTTGGGTGAATGTTATGCATCAGTGTATGAAACCATTGTTGCTGTGGCCAGATCAGACCTTGTCAAGGAAAAACCTGCCAGAACCATTTAAAGAGTTCCCAAAGACAAGAGCAATAATTGATTGTACAGAGGTAAGGATTGAAAAGCCGTTTAAGCCTGCTGCACAGAAACTGACATGGAGTTCATATAAGCACTCAAACACAGGGAAGATTTTGGTTGCGGTTATGCCTTCTGGTGCCATTACTTACGTCTCCAAGGTGTATGTTGGGTCAGTTTCGGACAAAGTCATTGTGCAAAAAAGTGGGTTTTTACAGCATGTACAAGAAGGGGATGACATCATGGCTGACAGGGGGTTCAATATCCGTGAGCTTTTGCTGAAACGCAAGGCGACTTTGAACATCCCAGCATTTAGCAAGGGACAGACTCTGTCAGCCAAAGCAGTCCAGAGGTCAAGAAGGATTGCCTCTATTAGGATCCATGTGGAACGTGCAATAGGCAGAATGAAGACATTCAAGATTTTAAGAGGAGTGATACCATGCAAGATGCGTTTTTTAATGAATCAAATGTTGACAGTCATCAGCGTTTTGTGCAACCTACAAAAAAGATTGTGCTAAGTGACTGGGGAAAGGCTGTTGTTTTTTGTTGACTCCAGCCAAAACCCAAGGCTACAGCAAAATGTTGTTATGTTGTACTGTTATGTGGGGATTATCTTCAGCCGTGGTAAGCTCCTAACATAACAACTGGGATTCTCTGGAGACAGAGATCAAATCCCCTGAAGATGGAGTGTGGCTGCCTATATGGCCGGGTGTTCAACAATAGTCACACATGCAATCATCTCACCCACTTGGGTAATCCTGGGAGTGTTTTGCCCAGGTATGCAACAACAACACTATGTTGGTTTTGTATGAAATGAAATATAATAAAAACTGTGACTGTACCTGTTATAACTGTGTTATCTGTGACTCATTGCGCTAAGTCACTGTATTTGTGAGAACTCACTTGCCTAATATTACATATTGTGCTAAGTGACTATGAGAACTGGTTTGCCTATGTCTCACTATATGATGCGTGTGAACTTGATCAGCCCTACAAATTGTTGTTTGAAGTTAACTGCCACTAGTTCTTTCCGAGGTGCTTTGTACTCTTCTGGCACTTTTTGTATTTCTTTCAGCACCAGCACAAACTTGTAAACACGAGAAATAAACAAAATTGAAAGATACCTGCAGTACAACATTTATTTCAACTGGCTTTGTGTGTGTAAATCTGTACTGTTTGTTGTTCTATCTTGTTTCAGCATGCACATCCGTGCATTAACCATGCGTGTGTCAGACCACTTTTCCGGAATGTCAGGGTTTTTCTGCATTAATGTTTCACATAAAATTTGATATTTTAACAGGAAAAGGAATAAAAGCATGCCTTATGAAACATATATGTCAAGAAAGATCTAAGAATGAGCTACATATTTCTTGCAATAATTTTGATGATAACCGAAACATCACTCCGAAACTGATGGAAAAGTACAACTATTCACTCCTCTCAGGGTACTTTGCCAAGCAATAAAAGAAGTAAAACTCACAACAGATTTAGGGAAATCATTTCCCACCACACAAAAAAACACATAATTTGGCCACAATAGATTTTGCAAAAATTATAAGTAAATAGGTGATAATGCCGCACAGAACTCATACTGTGGTAATCCACTCCAACACTCTACACAACTCTATTTTAAAAAACAACATCCACAATCTATAGAATTGTGAAATATGATGAATAGAAATTATCAAACACTTTTCCATGAAGGTGGAGGTACATCCAAGGAATAAAAAGAAAATAAAGTGAAAAATCAGCATGCATGCCCCTTTTTGCTATTGAAAGAAAGCACAAGTCAATCCTCCTCCAAAGCACAAATTAATCCTCCTCCTAAGCACAAATCACCAACACTCCATCTCCACAGCACAAATCTATATTCCACCATCAATGCACAAATCACCACGAAACTCCAATGTAAGTCAAATGACTACCACACAAGACAGACTTTGATTCATCACAATGTCCCAGTTTAAAGGCTTGACCACACAAAACAAAACAACATAGTAAAGAGACCGGCAAGCCAACAGCAAGTCATGCCAACCGGGCACAGCGGTCTCCTGAGAATGCCAGGATTAATGGGAGATACGTTGAAAGTTCAACACACACTACCACACTCACAATGCACGCACACATGCACAAACATACCCACACACTCATACTATCCAGCTGGTTCAAGTTCGTCTGTTGGAGTGACACCAGCTGGTTCAGGCTCATGTGCTGGAGATGCCTCGCTCAAAGTAGCCATGAAGGCTGGATACAATGCTGCCTTCCAGAAAGTCCTGAGGTGCACCAACGCCTCACCCCACCACTGCTCATCGAAAGGAACATCAATTTCGTGAATTCCTTTCTTCGTGTAGGCCAGCAGAATCCCTCTCTGAACACCTGTTACTGCCATCTGGCACTGCAGCTGTGCATAGTATCCGTGTGTCTTGCACATTTCAAATGTGTCCTTGAGCTCACAAAATGTACATAGCTGCAGAGCAGCTTTGGGATGCATGTTCTGTTTGGAGTACAGGCACTTTACTTCTACGACGAAGTTACCACAGTGGTGACAGTTCACAATGGCATCAGGACTCGCCGCTAGAAACGCCTCTGTTGACGACACGCATAGCCCTGGGACTGACACGGAGCACTTTCTGTGCCGAAATCTGTGCATCTTTGTGAACAGTTTTAGTGCTCGAGATTCGTGCTTGTGCCCAAACTGGATCGGTGCTGGAACACTTGTTCCTTCGTTGAATGTGGACGGTGACAGCAATCTATCAGCGGTGTTATGGGCGTCGCGAGAGCTGAGAACTTTCTTCACGTTAGATGCAGTGACCAGGCCTTTCCTCATGTCCATCCAGTTCTGGTTCAGGTGCTGCCCTCGGGTATCTTCTTCAATGTGCTCCTTCTCTTTCTCTGAATACAGCAGCTCGATTTGGAAGTGCTCACTGCAGTCGCAAGCTGATGAACTGCAGATGTGTGTGCAGAGGAAATCTCTTGCCTGTTAACACATAATGATAAAAGACATTTATTAGTCTACAAAATATTGCACTTTTACTTTTAATTAATGGAAATGGAAAAAAATAGCATGCATACAATCTGTGACACAAACCATCAACACAATAGAAATCAATTGGATGAACTGCAGATGTGTGTGCAGAGGAAATCTCTTGCCTGTTAACACATAATGATAAAAGACATTTATTAGTCTACAAAATATTGCACTTTTACTTTTAATTAATGGAAATGGAAAAAAATAGCATGCATACAATCTGTGACACAAACCATCAACACAATAGAAATCAATTGGATGAACTGCAGATGTGTGTGCAGAGGAAATCTCTTGCCTGTTAACACATAATGATAAAAGACATTTATTAGTCTACAAAATATTGCACTTTTACTTTTAATTAATGGAAATGGAAAAAAATAGCATGCATACAATCTGTGACACAAACCATCAACACAATAGAAATCAATTGGATGAACTGCAGATGTGTGTGCAGAGGAAATCTCTTGCCTGTTAACACATAATGATAAAAGACATTTATTAGTCTACAAAATATTGCACATTTACTTTTAATTAATGGAAATGGATAAAAAAAATAGCATGCATACAATCTGTGACGCAAACCATCAACACATTAGAAATCAATTGGATGAACTGCAGATGTGTGTGCAGAGTAAATCTCTTGCCTGTTAACACATAATGATAAAATACATTTATTAGTCTACAAAATATTGCACTTTTACTTTTAATTAATGGAAATGGGATAAAAATTGCATGCATACAATATGTGACGCAAACCATCAACACATTAGAAATCAATTGGGTGTGCAAACAGTGCGAGGCAGTATCATGTAACACCATGCTACCGCATTAGAAAGTATGACAACATTGTTTTCTTGCACAGTTAATTTAATCTGTTCAAAATAAAACGCCACAGCGGTGTCACCTTACCTAGACACACAGATCATCACATCATGCCATGTGATGATGTGTGCTCAAACACATGCAAGCATGCCCCTGAACACATCAACCTTTGCTGATGGGGTCTGCACTCTCAGAGGAGGGGGTGGTGGAGGTGGAAGTTTCTGCCTCTCTTCAAATGCATCCAACCCACAGCTTTCCGGGAGGAGTTTCCTGATCCCTTCGAAAAAGGTTTGCACCTGCGGCAGTTCGTTGTGAATCGGGGTATACACTTCCGGCATGGGCCTTATTTCTTCACTTAAACAGAAAACCAAAATTATTAAAACTTACAATTGATATTTAAATCTGACATTGTGAAACGCGCATTATCTCTACTACAGTAGAATCAAAGTGTGGCAAGGGTCAGAGGCAAGAGTTCAGAAACAGTTGGTAACTTCTTTATACTCGGTACACATAATTTATAAGCACACCTCCATTTGGAAACCTTTAATCAAACATTATTTGTGTGTCTTGTATCATACAGAGCAATGTGTGACTAAGAGTGCCTGCTGTACAGTGAAAGAATCGTAAGTTGAAAACAAACTTACTGTGCATCTTGTGATGCAATGTGGTCACCAGTCCTCACATCAGACAGCAACACAGCTTGATTGTGCGATGTGGAACGGCGCACCCAAAGACATGGCCCTGATGTCACACTTGTCAATCTGTCCTGCTGCCTGTAGTCCAGCACCTCGTAGAGCATCGCCAACACATGTCGGCAACAGCCATCCATACTGAAATAAAAAAATTGCAATAAATAAAAAATGTATGCATTATTACTATTACCTGTGCTAGCTAAATGTCTGAGGACCAAAGGAGCAATTTTGCCCGTATATCACTATAACATATGAGCACAATGTTTCTGTAGCCTATGCATCAGCAAACCTACTACCTAGCACACCCATGCGTCAGCAAACCTACTACCTAGCGCACCCAAATTGTGGGCGATTCTGCGATTATAGTTTGAAGACTTTTACTATCTAAAACTAAAACTACTTACATACTATCTAAAACTAAAACTACTTACATTTTGCTCACAGTCACAGCCAGTACATTTTGCCAGCCCTGTATTACTCATTAGATAATTATATTAACAAACATACATGTATCTCCTCAGCTCGATTTTTGCCACTGAGAATCATATGCCTGGTGAAATGACTTTCCCTGTGTGAAGTTGCTCAAAATTTACTGGTATTACCTTGTGTGAGATTACAGTACAATAATTAAAGAATGTAGCCTAAAGCAGTCACTTACCCTCCTTTGCAGGTGCAGAATGCTGACAAGATACAGCTTCTTGAGTCAATTCCTACTGCTGTTAAAACAGCCCACGCAAAGTAGAATGGAGCGTTGGTAACTGGATCTCTGTCCCTTGTCCTCGGCTTGACTGAAGCCTTGACTGCATAGTACCCACTGGTTAGCTCCATGGTTTCAACACTACTGACAAAGCCGTCCTGCATGAGACTATAAGCTTCGGAGCGTCTATAGTCCCTGATGGCTGTAATGCCCACGCCATGCCCCATCAAGTAGGTGCACACATCCACAAAAGAAAAGTCTGGTAGGATGCTTATGTCCGAAGATCCAGACAGAAGTGCAGGGTTGGACAACACGAGGTTGCCGTCTCTCAGTTTTTCGCCTATTACTTCAGGTCGATCTTCTACACATAACTCAGGATCTACGGGTAAACCCAAGTCCTTGGCTATCCCAACAAGTTCAAGAAGTTCTTGTCTCTTGCTCTGACCCACAACCACACCTCTGTCTCGCAAGAAACGTTGCAGTTCGCTCACAGTCACTCGCTTTGTTTCCATTGTTGCCATCTTCGATCATGGTCCAAATTTCAGGGGAGATAACTCGCGTAACACATTCG
>JAWQFJ010028715.1:5000-13627 GCA_034096865.1 Theodoxus fluviatilis
TTGGCAAAAGGTCCTTTCTTTCTGTAATAAATAGCTGTGTATGAATAGTCAGAGGCTGCAGCTGATGAGGGGGCCTGGGGCGGCTCCTGTCGGTAGCAATACTGTACGCTCGCAAGGAGTTGTGGTCAAGATTGATTTGCCAAAGTACACGTTTTGCATGTCCTGCTCGCACGATCTTAGAGCAGCTTTATGCATTTTTAAAACATGTTTTTGGAGCTTTTATATGTGTAAGAACGTTTGATACGTTTGCTGTTTGTGTCTGTTCTTTATCTTTCGGACTTGTGCGCGCAGACAGACATCGTCCATTCCGTCGAAAAATGTGCGCGCACACCATCTTGCTTATATGAGAACCATCGTACACACAATTGTGCTCATAAAAGAACCTACGTACACACAACCGTTTTCATATTAAAACCCTCATACACACAATTACGTACTCACACACGAAACTTCGTACACGCCGTCTTGCTCATATACGAACCCTCGTACACAAATTTGTGCTCATATACGAACCTAGGAACACACAACCGTACTCATATTCAATCCTTGTACACACAATTTCATACTGATACACGAATCTTCGTACATGCCATCGTGCTCATATACGAACCCTCGTATACACACACAGCTGTGCTCATATACGAACCTAGGAACACAAAACCGTTGTCATATTCAAACCGTCGTACACACAATATCGTACTCATACACGAACCTAAATACACGCCATCTTGCTCATTTACAAACCCTCGTACACGCCATCTTGCTCGTATACAAACCCTCGTACACGCCATCTTGCTCATATATACAAACCCTCGTACACGTCATCTTGCTCATATACAAACCCTCGTACACGCCATCTTGCTCATATACAAACCCTCGTACACGCCATCTTGCTCATATACAAACCCTCGTACACGTCATCTTGCTCATATACAAACCCTCGTACACGCCATCTTGCTCATATACAAACCCTCGTACACGCCATCTTGCTCATATACAAACCCTCGTACACGCCGTCATGCTCATATACAAACCCTCGTACACGTCATCTTGCTCATATACAAACCCTCGTACACGTCATCTTGCTCATATACAAACCCTCGTACACGCCGTCATGCTCATATACAGACCCTCGTACACGCCGTCATGCTCATATACAAACTCTCGTACACGCCGTCATGCTCATATACAAACCCTCGTACACGTCATCTTGCTCATATACAAACCCTCGTACACGCCGTCATGCTCATATACAGACCCTCGTACACGTCATCTTGCTCATATACAAACCCTCGTACACGCCGTCATGCTCATATACAAACCCTCGTACACGTCATCTTGCTCATATACAAACCCTCGTACACGCCATCTTGCTCATATACAAACCCTCGTACACGCCATCTTGCTCATATACAAACCCTCGTACACGCCGTCATGCTCATATACAAACCCTTGTACACACAGTCTCACACTCTAATGGAAACCCCGTACATGCCATCTTGCTCATAATTATACGAATACTCGTACACGCCATCGTACTCATATTCAAACCCTCGTACACACAATCACGTACTCTAATGGAAACCTCGTACATACAGTATCGTACTCGTGTGCAAAACCTCGGGCACACAGTCGTGCTCCGACGTGAGACCTTCTCACCGAGATCTATCCACTCGTGTGTTTGTATCAGTTTCCGTGGGTCCCGGGGCTGTGTATTTAGCACGGCCGTTCTTGGAAAGAGCATGAAGGCCTCCCTCGGACGGCTCTACACGGGATAGGGGCCCTGTTGGGAGGTTAGAGCATACGTTGTAAATGCGGCCCTATTGGGAGGTTAGAGCATACGTTGTAAATGCGGTTAGATTGAGGGTTATTTTGGATACACGTTCCTAATCACCACAATGGGTCATCAGGATCGGTGGAGAATGGGGTGCAGGTGGGGGGAGGGGCAAAGATAGAGATGCGGGTAGGGAGGGACTGCGGGGTGGGGAGCGGAAGAGAGGGGAGCATGAGGGTAGGCCGGAGGTGAATATAAAGGAGATGAAAAAGTGATTGAAAGCAGTAGGGAAGTTGAGGGAAAGGAGAGGGAGGATGAAAAGGGAGGGGAGAGGTCGAAAGGGGACGAGGGAAGAGGAGGGGAGAGGGGGGGAGAGAAGGGGAGAGGTCGAAAGGGGACGAGGGAAGGGGAGGGGAGAGGGGGGGGGGAAGAGAAGGGGAGAGGAGGGGAGAGGGGGGGGAGAGGAGGGGAGAGGGGGGCTTGTTGGAAGGAGAGCCGTCAAACTGCCGATTAGGGATTGGCACCAGGAAGGGAGATGCTCAGTCAGCGATAATTACCCCTCCCCTGGGCCATGCAGACACGCACTCGCTGCGTTCCCCTGTTTTTCCTGCGGCCGCCATTGCTGCGGCCGCCATTGCTACGGTGCCTTCGTGGCTGCGGTTGATTGGCTAGCTCGTGCGCCCTGATTGATTACAAATTGGCGTGTGTGCGGTCTTTCATAGCCGTGCAAAGTACATTGCCCAGAGGATGCCTCGGACGTCCAGACCAATGGCTCCTGTTAACAGCCCTCTTGTCCTCTGTCTGGATGCCGCATTTTTCTCCCTTGCACTCCCATACTTTGCTGCTGAGAGACCTTGAGAAAAGGGGGGGGGGGGGATAGCAACGGGACAGGAGGGTGTTAGGGAGGTGGTGGGTTGAGGTGCAAAGGGGCAAGGAAAAATGGATGGTAATGTGGATGAAGAAGCGTCAGGAGGTGACAGCGTTTGTCACTACGTGTGTGCTCGTGAATGCGATGTATGTATGTGTGGTTTTGTTTGTTAAAGTGTCCATCCATCTGCATTTTTGTCTGCTAATTATTATGCCTTCTCTACGTTCGTTCCTGCATGTTCCATTGCAATCGCGTGCGTCTGCCTGTGGCCAGACAGGCAGGCAGGCAGTATATTTTCATGTGTGACAGTATGCCGGATTGCCTGCCTGTCTGATTGACTCCCTTCCTGCCTACTTACCTGCCTACCTGTCTGCCTGTCTACCTGTCTGCCTGCCTGCCTGCCTGTCTGTCTGTCTGCCTGCCTGTCTGTCTGTCTGTCTGTCTGTCTGTCTGTCTGTCTCTCTCTCTCTCTCTCTCTCTCTCTCTCTCTCTCTCTCTCTCTGAAAAGTGTCTTGTATTGCAAGGATAATGATGACCTAGAGCAATTCAACGCAACTTTTCTAGAGTCTAAAACATCTTCGTCAGTTCGAATACTTATCCAGCCTACCTTCCCCAGGTGAGTTTTGGGTAAGAATAGACCCACCGCGTCTCCCTACGCAATTCGTGAAAGGCGAATAACTTTTAAAATCAAGAGTTTGCGCCTTACTTTTTTTCCAACCAGTTTTCCTGACTTTTTGTGACCAGTGACCTTACATGACCTACAAAAGCCGTTAGACCATAAAACGTCATTAATCCATTCACTCTTTCGTTCATTCACTCCAGCCTGGCTAACTCGTTCATCGTACATCATCCTGAGCGTATTTTGTCTGAGGAAGACTTTTTTGGTCAAAATTTTTGGCTCTTTTCACTTTACCCATTGCTGTCTTTTTAAGTAAAGCGACTGAAAAATAAAATAATACAAATAAATTAAAGGCTACAACAAACTTAACCTTCACACCCCTGCTTCCCTCTACTGCATTATCAACTGGTTACCAACACTGGATGCCTAGCAATGTGTTTTAACTTCACAGTGCAACAAGCACTTGAGGTGGTGGGGCAAGGTCAAAGGTCACGGGGGGAAAAGCTAGTTATCATGATGACCAGAACGACCGCTAGAAGTTATTGTCAGCCATAGTGCACTCTCACATGAACTGGCAGTTTGGAGAAAGAGGAGGTTGAGTACATACTGGGCGGATGGGATTTAGCGGGAAAGTTTGCGAGAGAAGTGTCCTCTGGGGCATATCAGCGCCAGTCCAATTTCTCCACGGGTCCCGTGGCAGGCCCGCAGTCGGCCCAACTGTCAGGAAGCATTAGCTCTTTCCAGCCACAGCCGCCTTTGCCGGTGTAGAGGCAGGATATGCTTTTTACCTGGAAAAAAATCACTCATTTTGGATTTTAAGCGAAATGCTGAAATTTGTGTTTCTTATTTCTTATTAGAGGAGTGTTGATGTTATTTATTTGGATTGCATTTCTTCCTCTTCCTACTGCGCGAGAGGCTGCAACAGCTTGTGTGTCTATATAGTGAAACAAATACATACCGGAATCTGTAAACCCGAAATCCATGCGCATTTAAAATGGCCTAGTCAGCAACCATTAACATTGGCTGTAAATGAACTTGCTATCGAATTTCAGAGTCTGTTTAAATCTTTAATTACTTTTTTTACATTGTGCCTTACATTGTGTTCAAACTACGTAATGAAAGTGGAGAGCTAAAATCGGCAGGAAAAAAAAGAAGATCGGTCGGATTACGACATTAGCATTTCCCCTTTTAAAAAGTATGAAATTGTACTGCTTAAGGGCATATCTGCGTCATGAATATCGCAACTGGTCTGTTGGGATGCATTTCCATGATAGAAAGACTGTGTTGCCCACTGAACAATCACGTAATGTTTAATCCTCTCCAGATAAATGTTGTTCTGACAAACCAAGACCTGTTGCACATGAGGCTAACAGAAAAAAAATGTTGATACGGTAATAAGGCCACTTAAAAATAGGGTGAGTAGGTCGATCTGTAGTGGTGTTTTTTTTAATAGAAGGGGCCAGATTAAAAATGAATCACAATTTCCCTTTCGCTTAAATAACTGATTTTTACTGAAATAGTAGATTCCTTAAGTGCTCATAGGGCAGGGAAGATATGGCAGTGCAAGATTTGTTGATTACCGTCAATTTCTGCTTTTATATTTTTGGAACGATCGAAAAAAGTTTAGGATCGGCAGAAAAAAGTGGGGTCGGTGGGTTACTGTAACCATGACTTATTTATATACTGGGGGTTCTATTTGCCTCACCCGACGCAGCGACCTTCCTCCCTCTTTTTAAAAGAAGGTTTCATCAAATGTCAGTGAGTAACATCCTCTTTTTATCTCCAGTCTTCATGAAACGTGATCGGGCTGATCGATAAAATAGTCGTTAGTGGAGGCTGGAGGCTGCACACCTGTTACAATACACGCAGCGCTGGTCAGAAGAGGTTGAAGTCGTCAATCGAGGGCGTGAGCCTTACAAAGGGTAAAATGAAATATAATAACGGTCTTTGCTTATGAGTTGCTACTTTTCACTCATAATGGAAGCGCAATCTACTCACGTGTGCCCCGTGATCATCGGGCTGCTCTAGTCTGGTCTCCAGCAGCATCTCCACTTCCTGGGGAGCGTCCAGTCAGGCTGCACAAGCATGCGCCGAAGTGAACTTTCTAAGTCGTCTAGCTCAGTCCTCGCGGGTAGCCGGTTGTGCTCCTCAGTGGGGAGAGGCAATGCAAGTCCAGCATCTTGCTCCAGAAAGCAAATCTGGCATCCGTGCAGCCTCGAATGTACGTGTGTGTGTACGTTTTTTGTAATGTGCTGTTCGCACGCCAAGCATGCTTTAAGCGCGGACATTTCAGGATTTGAACAGAGCAGTCTTGAAGTATCTTCTAAAAGTCACCACTGATTCAGACCACCGTAGTTCTTCTGGAAGCTTGTTCCAGAGATTTGGGTGGATGAAAGCAAAACGTCTAATGCCACATATCAATGGCCTCCACGTCGGTTCTCACAAGAAGAGTTTTTCAGACGACTTCATTTTCTCGATGGTGGACAGCTGTTGTTGCTCAGTTTTAGCGTGATGTCATTCAACTAGTTGTCAAGGTCAATTCAGCAATTTTCCACAATCAACTTGGCCTTCGTTCGTGAAAGGCAAATGATCGGGTGCTGAAACCGCATACAGCATCGTATAATCAGCAAATACACGATGATGCCTATCAGTGGGGACACTCACATGATTTTGTGCAGATGTGGTTCAGAAACGGCCCTACAATAGAATCCTGGAGGACATCGCACTGAACACGAAGGTTAGTCGATATCGATGGACCCTCTTACTAGTACTCTTTGTATTCTGGTCGTCAGATAGCTCTCAAAACAAATAAAAAACAGTTGACGAGAGACCAAGATTAGTCAATCTGTTAATTAAGAAGTTCAACAGGGCATCCGGTGGCTAGTGTTGTTACAGTTGATTCAGTCATGGTTGACGTTGAAATGGTCGAGGACAATCTTTGGAGCCATCTGTACGACTCTTTCCAAATAAGTGTTTAAAGGATTGAACATACATGTGTGGCATCTGTACGGATATTATGTGTGCAGTAGGTAGCGGGGGTTTGTCTGAGCTGTGCTTTTTGTACTTTTTCCTCGTTCCCCTCCACCCTTTTGGGTATGTCTTGCTCACCTTGCATGTTGTGTCTGTCTGACTCGTCTGGGCTCTCTTTATCTGGTTATATATCTGCGATTTGCCTCACCTCTCTCATGTTTCCAATGTGTTTGTCTGGGAAAGTCTTCTGTGGAAGACAGTTCTTGTTTTCGTTTATCAGAACTGTTACGACCCGGATTGCCCGAGGTCTAAGCGGGTGAAAATATAACTCGACACGTGTACTGAGTTTTGAAAACTGAAGAAGCTTTGTATTTCAGAACGAAACAATAATTTTATACAACACCACGTTCGCAAAATTCAATATGGCAAGACACTAATACATTGTCGACACAGCCGCAGATAGTTCCGTCAATTGTAAACACAGCCCTTGGTTTCTGCTTACTTATCAATATCGCCGGAAACTTTTACACGGCGTACACAACAGTCATCCCTGTAAATTGAACAACACCAATACTTACTAGCCAAGCCAGACTTCTCACAGGACAGAATACTTCCATACTGCATACACAGCAGTCATTACAGCAAGTTGCATAACAGCAATCTTTACCAACCGAATCCGCAAAACACCGCGGAACCTTATCAGACAATAAAACCGGTCTACTCACATGTCCATCACCTCACCCCGTTCCCCTCGACAGCACCACTCCGCTACACAGAGCCCACGCTCATCGCATCCGCCCCGCTCCCCCGACAGCACCACTCCCGTCTGCCTAACAAGAAGGAATGAGCTCTCACTGGTGAGGTTTCCCCTGAGATTCAATGGTGAGATCAGACCTGCTATGTCTCCCTGCGCGATTCGTAAGACGCGAACAGCTACGGAAATCGTGACTTGACTTGCTCATATACTGTCCAGTTCTATTGATTTGTGCGGTAAACAGCCATACATAGCCTGCAGAGGATGAATGGCCGTAAACCTTCATTCTTCCATTCATTCTCATAGGTGTGCTGTGCAGCCCAACATTGGAATAAATCTGTGCAACATGATTTACACAGCTGTTGCACACGATGACTTCCCATTTGAATTTGATTGACGACTCAGTCTTGTGTTACGAATCGAATGTGCGGAATGGTGTGTGCACGTGGCTAGGTTTTGACTGTGATTATTTTTAGCATGAGTTGATGACGTAGTGAATAAGGAGTGTTCACCTGTGAGCGAATGATCTGATGGATTGTATATTAGCCGAGTGGAAGCTGTGTACGACACTCGAGCGAATGAGCCCCAAGGCGACGGGTGAGTGCTGATTTTATCTGGTGTCATTCTACCTTGTAAATACCGCGGATGTGTGATGATTGATAGTAGCATGTCCAATCGAAAATTTTCTAAAAACGGCACAGTTATGCCACTAACTTTGGTTCATAAAGCTAATGATTCTAAGCACAGAACAGTTCGAATTTTGAAAATCGCCCCAGTAGATCCAGAGTTGCAGCCCACCATTGCCCTCTTCTGGGGGACATTTTCAATGTAGAGACAAAGAACAAAGCCGGTGGACCAGAAAAATGACAAAATTCGTATTTGTTTTGCTGTAATTTCCCAAGCAGACGATATAGCTTTGTGATAATTGGTGTGCACACATATTTTTAGGTGAGGAATACAAAGGCACCACTTGGAAGAGTCTCTGTATCATGCTTTGCTATATATTTGCATAGATTTGCATATTTTTTATAGTGCATGATTTATAAAAAGTTTAGGAAAGAATCCCATGAAAATAAATAACTAAATTGTGAAAATTGTATTGTTCACAATGAAAAGCTAAATTTAAATAACAAGCTACATGCAATTCAGTATCATTTGCATATTTAAATTAATTAATTTGCATGAAAAACAAAACGATGCTCTAAACTCAAATACAAGCACAAATTCTACTCATCAAGGGATCTAATTTGCATACATTTGAATATTTTAGTCTTCTGCATTTTGCAAAATTGGTTACATTGATAGCATATTCTTATTGTTAGTGGCAGCATGTAATTGAGGTAAAGGTACCTGATTTTATCCTGCCTCTTTTTCTTTAAGTCTGGGCTTTTAAACTGCACTTTTTACCCCCTGGTCATTGGGGAAAAGTATGTGATGCATAAAAACAATTTCCCCTCGATGGGAAGCATGCAACTTCGTTGTGGATGTATGCTCTAACACGATAGTTCCCAACTGTCCCTGGCACTGTGAATTTAGCTCATAGCTCAGGGATGATACTCAATAAAAGCCATGCATGTTTGAGATTCTTCACGTATTAGTCACAAAACAACTGCAGGTTGAGCATTCTAATTATGTGGCCAGG